>JAQMYG010000036.1:28675384-28700310 GCA_030014215.1 Clariallabes teugelsi | reverse complement strand
CTCTCATTCACACACATGTATTCCGTCTTGCTGCGGCTAACCTTCATTCCTCTGCTTTCCAGAGCATACCTCCACCTCTCCAAATTGTCTTCCACCTGTTCCCTGCTCTCGCTACCCTGTATATATTGCAGGTTAAAGTGGTATAGACGATGAGTGAGTGATATAGGTTGTTCAAATTGCAGTGATGCATTTGAACCACTGTTGAACCCATTCTTGAGCCATCTTTGAAAGTCCCCAGTTGATCGTCTTCCACTGAGTCGTCTTCAATCCTGGTTTCCACTTCTTTACCCATTTGTGCACACTGCTCTTGTCTGTAAACGTTCTGTCGCCTCATGTGGATGTCCAACATCGTGCTTTTTCAAGAACTCAGTGATGGAGAAACTGTAAAAAGTGTTACTATAGAGGAAAAGTTACTCCACCGACATTTGCAGCTTACAATTTGTATAACCTATGACGCCCACTTTTGCATTACTTTCAGTACAGCCCTCGTATCAATTCTTTTTCTTCAGTCACCAAACAAACCAGTTCCCCATCTAGTTGAAATAGGAAGTGAAATTTAAATTAGATTGAACCGATCAGTGTTCTCAGTGATGGGAACAGCTCTGAGAGCAGATAACATCCACACTTGATGCATACCACACTACATGTTTTAAAGAGATTAGTCCAAAGAAGTGACTGTACCAAACTTGTGGCATAAACAACCATGGTCCAAAAGAAAACACCTTAAAGAATTTTCTGTCTTTTTTTTTTTAATATACCTCATTATTTAGTTTCATAGCTTGTCAAAACATAACAAGAGTACAGAACCATAATTAGTTATCCATCAAGCTGAGGATGAGTTATTGACCTGGGCATTATCTGGACCTGAGGAGGATACGTGGCATGTAGGTATGGTGGCAGCTGATATTTTGGCCGCGAGTTAACGCATGCCCATTCCTCATTTAACAGAGTCTGTAAAGCACAGGAGCAAAATACAGCCTCCCACAGCACAGAGTAATAAATTTTCCTTGCCTCCATGCAGGAGTCAAATTTTTATTTTGCACCCCTACCTCCCCCTCATGCACACTCTGTTACTTCACCTAGGAGGAAGAAATATTGAGGTATGAGTGAGAGAGAGAAAGAGAGAGAGAGAGCTAGCACATAAGAAGGGAAGAATGCCTACACATTTGGGTGTGACTCCCCTCCCTCCCTTCTCTCCTCGGCACTGCTCAGCTTCCGCTTTGTAATTGTGCAATTAGTGCCACAGCCTGGTTTTCATACATCACAAATGGCTGCGTGGAGGTATTAGCGAGCGGAAAGTTCCAGGCTAGCAGGCTTGGCTTGGAGCAGGGCATTAGGGCCAGCGTTTTGGAAAATGCGAGCCAATTTATCATGATCTGTTCTTCGCTCCCACCCACTTGCCTTGTCTTTCTGCCTGACCTTGCACTGCGTTTGCTCGAGGTTCAATTTGCTCATTGTTACTTGCTTGCATAATTTCGACTGCCACACACACACACACACACACACACGCACACACACATACACACACAGATGCCCGCGCGCACGCACCCACTCATTTAGAAGGCGCAGAAAATTTTCCCCACAACTGATTGCTCCTACTGCCACTTCTCTCCCTCTGTCACCATCTCTCTCTCTTTCTCTCGCTCTCCCACACTCTTGCAGCGAAATCCACTCATTTATATGCCAAAGCTAAACGGTATTCATTTGTAAGATGGCAAGCTGTATAACACCAGTAATTCCTCCTAACCAATTTCCTGCTTTCTCCCCTTTAGCTGTCATAAGCGAGTGCATTAGAGGCAGCAAGGAGAAACCCTCTGCCATTCTTCCGCTGTCACTGGCGCGTCATGCCCGTCTCGGCGGGTGCAGGTTGCCTCGGCAGGGCACTTACAATGCGCGCCTATTCACTCCAATGATTTCCTTTACACCCCCCTCCTCACTCCAGCTAGTCCTCTTCCCTTTTGTAAAATCCCTCTCTCTCTCTCTCTCTCTCTTTCTCTCTCCAGGCTCTGGGGCATGGGGCTTTAGTGCGATATGGAGACTCTGGATCCCTTCTGACCTGCCACCAGATCAGTCTCTTTCTTACACCCTTATCTGCCATCTTAAAGCCTGCTTAGAAACGCCTGTGCTCTTCCACTCCTCCCATCTCTTTTCACTTGCTTTCTGTTCTTTCAGAGCAGCTCCTGTATTTTATCCCCTAGGGATTTGCTTCAGAGGGTCCTCGAGGCCCCTCTCGGGCTGACGTGAAGGCCACTGTATGCCATCTCCCACAATCCCCCACCTCAGGGCAGAATCGCCATCATTAGCTGATTGTAATCAGAGGCAAAAGGCGCACAGAGAGCTCCTGCCTGAGATCGGAAATATATAAATAAAAGCCTTTTTTATTGGGCACTTTGTGCCAGACTCTCTATCAAATGGGATAATTTAAATTCATGCAAGCCTACACAGGTTATCATCTTTGCTAGAGGAGCGGCGGGAATGAGGACGATAATAGTAATAACAATAATAATTATCAGGGAGGACGTGCTTTCTGGAAAGCTTATTTTCAGTCGCAACTTTCCCGCTGTTATTGAAATTTGCAGCGAAAGATCTGTCTGGCGAGATCTGTCTTTTCTCAAAACTGATTTTTTCTTTTTTTTTCTTTGATGACAGGCAAACAAACACATAAAAACATTGTGGCAATAATTTTACAATGCATATACATCTATTAAAGAGAGCAAATTATTTCTTTTGGTTTTAAGCTTTTCTTAATGAGACTTACTGACACATTGCGATCATATGCTAATATAATTAGTGCAAACATTTTTGACAGACTGTGCGAATCATAACTGTAATATTGCACAACAGAGCATAAAGTCGTAAAAGTTATGGTTATAAGCAGTACCAGTCAAAAGTTTGGAGACACCCTTTAATCTCATGGTCTTTCCTGATTTTGTTTCTTTCTAACTCTAAACGAACTTCTCCTCTGCAGCAGAGGTAGATCTTCATAAAGGCCAGTTTCATCGCGGTGCTTAAGGGTTTTACAAATGCACTTGACAATACTGTTCTTGCGAGACTTATTCCATTTTGTTCTATGTGCATTTGCCAAAACTATGAAGACCACCCCAGAAAAGCAAGACCAAAACTTAGCTCTGCTGCAGAGGAGGAGGAGCACTTCAGATTGGAGCCTTTGTGAATGATTTAAAGAGCATAAATAGTAGACACATCTTAATATCAACTGTTCAAATGAGTTTGCCTTGTTTTACAATATGGAAAGGAATAAATATCAAGAAACTTGAAGGTGTGTCCAAATTTTTGACTGGTAGTGTGTACTCTATACACTCTGTACTCCATAATCCTTTCTGCATTGTATGCTTCAACACAGAAGTATAAACCTTTTAAATCCTCTGAAGTTTAATTTTTTTTTAGTGTTCCTGTTTTTCATGAGAGTCTTTTTTGAATATGTATGGATTTCTCATGAGACTTGCTTAACTGCAAAGGCTGACTTTTTTCTTTTATTACTCTAATTGTAGCTTAATATTTGTAAATTTCTTTAATAATTTTACCCCTTTTTTTTTATTTTTTTATGTTGGCTTTACACAATGTCTTTGTCAATGTGGGAAAACAAAACAAACAGACAAAAAAAATTAAAATAAATCTAATTCCAATCAAGTCAATTCTGATTTTCTGATACTCGTGAGTTGTGAGAATAATACACTTTAGCTTGTGAGGAGTGTGTCACTTCCGTTTCAGTAATGAAATCGGACAGGGAAATAAAATAGTGGCCCTGTAGCTGTTGTTGACAGCTGGACGCTGACCAGTCACACTCACTGATGCCAGCGGCCATGTTCCTCTGTCCGTGCTTCCACTCGTCTCACACCCACTTGTTTTCCATTCCCATGAGAGCCTGCGTGCCTCTGCATGAGCGGAGTGTTAATGTGCACATAAGAGCAATTACTAGTTGCTGTGTGAAGTGGGGCAACACCAAACCAAACTTTTAAGGACTTTCCAGTGGTTCCTGTTGGGTGAACAGCCAACAAATCAACATGTCACTGGAGTGTGATACTAGAGTGCTTTTTTTCAGTTGTCATCTCATTTTTATGAAGAATAAGTAGGCACAGTACTTTATATAAAAACCTGAATAAGGAGATGATTTTATACTGATTAATCAATCATAGCAAATGTCCAAATCTGAGGTTAATTGTCCTCGTCAACCCTCACCAGAATAAAATGGTTAGTCAAAATGAATGAAAGAATAAATGAATAAATGAGATACTGACTGAATTAGCAGGATTAACAATAATTAACAATTACTTATTATAATAAATACCATGGTACAGTAATCACCATCAGCCTCCACAGTTCCGAGTTGGACTACCGAGGCTCCTAGATGGATGGATAGATGGATATGGAGAATTCTTCAGGCTTCCTCAAAGACTTTTTGAACTTCTTGGATCTAATTCTGAGACCAGTTTCTCTACCAGTTTCAGATGAATGTTTTTTGTTTGTTTGTTAAGCCACACAGTGACCTATGAATCATTCAAGTATAAAAAGCCTTAAAAAAAAAAAAAAAAAAGACTTGAACCAGTGAGACAAAGGTGCAGATGATTGCTGAGTAGTTGGAACAGGTGAGAGGGGAAAAGAGGTTGCTGCCACCAATTTTTTTGTTGTATCTTTAGACACTTTGAGCCTATTGAAGTAAAATATTTGTTCCCATGTCTTTAATTCAATCTACAAAATGTCATTTAACTTAATATGAAGAAATGAGGGGTGGCACGACTTCTTCTTTAACAAAGTTAACACAGCTCTCAAATGTCTCGCAAAGTGTTTGTGTACGTGAGCTACTGTTAAACCATTCCCCTTTAGAGAACAAAAGAACAGTAGAGCATTATAACTAACTAGAGAAGGGTATCTTCTTACATGAGGTCACAATATAGAAAGTATCTAATATCTTTTGTATCTACAAAAAAATACAAAAAATGGTATACGGATGAATTTTTTTGATTGTATAGTACATGCACACTGGAGACCCATCTGAATGTCTACAAATAGCTACAAAAGTGAATTTTGCATAATTTGTCCCATTTAAAGTGGATTATTTATTGCTTTTATTATGAGCCAAGACCAATAGCATCAAGCAAAAACACACAGAGGCTAGGGTTGATTTCTTTCTAGCTCAGACTCTAGACTCTTAGCTTAATGTGGACCATCATATGACTCTCTAGGCATTACATGGGGGATAGTTTATTAAAAGCTGCTTTGCAGACACGTCCATGATGACACCATATTTAAACAAACAAAAAAAAAAGTTTTCTGGCTTTCTGTGCCTTTGTAAGAAATCAAAGGACGTTCTGTCCAGTGTTTCTAGTGATTGCCTAAATATTGTCTCCTCCAGAGCCAGAGGAAAGAGAAAAAGTGCAGCTCTCTTGGTCACCCGATGAAATAGGAATACTAAACACTTTTCCTGGTGTCTACGTTTCTCTCACGTTTGTCTTGTGTTGTTCTATTTTCCCTCTCATTGCCACCTCTCTCTACAGGTCCACACTACAACGCATGCAAAGCATCTTTATTCCATTTTAAAGTATGCAGGCTGCATCATCACTTAATGGGGGAAGCGTATGAAAAAAAAAAAAAAGCTATGAGGAAAAAAGTGACCTTTAACACCCTACTTTGAAGGTAAGCACATTTTAAAGCTCTCTACACTCCACAGCCTGAAGCACAACCGCTCAAACGATCATGCGCTGTCTGCAGTCGGCACCACTCGCAGTTAAAGGGGTGACGCGGCAGATAATTGAAATTTATTTGCTATTATGGGAGTACAATAAACACAATCTTCCTTTTCTTTCATTAATATCTCGGCAGCCCGTGAGGAACGACCCCCACGCTGCTTTTTACAAGCCGAGACAAGGCAGCCGCAGTTGTTATAGCGTGGGGAGTTAATGTAGCTTGAACAGGGCTCCTAATTGTCCCTGTCTCTGTCATATTTGTCTACTCTGCTGGGCCTAAATACCAGAGCGATTAATTACCACTGGGCAGGTATGCTGGGACTCTTCACTTGGGTTTGTGTGTGCAGCGTGTCTGTGTGTGTCTCTGTGCGTGTGTGTATGTGTGTGTCTGTGTGTGTTGAGCATCTTTCTCACAAAAATATAGCAAAATGTTTACAGATAACCTAACACAAATGTGTGTCTAAGCTGAAACAACATTGCAGCGCTGACTTTTACATTATCTGCACATCATCAGTAATTAGGCTGCAACAGTTTTATTCGAGTCGCTCCTGGACTTCAGCATATTAATTTTAAAATAAAACAGCAAAATGTACATTAGTTGTAATTTATGTATACTGTATATATCCGTGCATTTGGGTTATGGGATTTTTCTGTAGTGATCATTATATCTAGGACAGAATTTTCGAATTCACAGAGGTGAAAAAGCCTACTTCAGAAAAGTATAAAGTCTATGTACTACTATGTACTATCTAACAAACTGATGACCAATTTTTATTTTTTTAAATTGTCTGTTTGTTCAATTTCTTTCTCCCAGCATGTCTATTTATCTCATACACATGCCACACATGTCTACTGACTCTTCACATCTAGAGAGAGGAAGCATCTGGGGAGGTTTAGTGTGAAACCTAATTTCACAAAACTCAGTCATTATGAAGAAGATACATTAAGTCGATATCAGCTAAGTAGCTACATTTGCTGCTGTGATAAAATTCTCAGTTATCCCATAACATCACCAAATGGCTAGCATAACTGTGCAGTCTGCTGTTTTAGAGACATCAACAGACCACAATCGTCTTCTATGATATTGTTGTACCAGACCTGTAACACCTAGTTTCTACTTTCTTCTAGTTTTACCAAAATCTTATTACTAAAAAATAATTTTATTTATTGACTATTGACTATGAGCACATGTTTTTGGTTCTCGTTAACCTACTTAGTGTTAACCAACAAGTTACATCACATTTTATTTAGTTATTTTTTTATGTTTTTCTTTGTCTACAGGCTTCTTTAAAATCATAGCTCGTTAATTTAAAAAATATCAAAAGGTTATGAGCTGGCTACAAGGTGGTGTAGTGGTTAGCACTGTCACCATGCACCTCCAGGGTACGGGTTCGATTCCCGGCCAGGCTCGATTCTTGTCTCTGTGTGCATGGAATTTGCGTGTTCTCCCGGTGCTTAGTGGGTTTCCTCGGGGTACTCAGGTTTCCTCCCACAGTCCAAAGACATGCAGGTTAGGCTAATTGGTGTTTCCAAATTGCCCGTAATGTGAGTGTGTGTATGTGTGTATGTGTGTGTGCCCTGCGATGGATTGGCACCCTGTCCAGGGTGTACACTACCTCATGCCCTAAGTCTCCTGGGATAGGCTCCAGGCTCTCCACGACCCTGAATACAGGATAAAGCGGTATAGATGATGAGTGAGGTTTTGAGCTAGTAACAGTACTAACACAGCATGAACCCTAACAGACCCTAATGAATGGCACAGCCAAATGCAGAGTTGCAAATACAACCTCAAAACTATTTTTAACCTTTATTTGGAACCTTTTTTAGCAGATTATTATTATTTTTTTTTTACTGCTTTCCAGTACTTCATTTAGGTGAACATCTGTTGTCTGGAATTTTTTGTAACCTTTCTTGTTATGTATGTGTGTGTATTTGTGCACAACTACACAGTGTTCCCTAGTGGTCCAGATAATTAAGTCCCCCCAGTACAGTGACTGGTTTTTGAATCATGCTCAGGCCATCAGTTTGGTATTAATAGGGTTGAATGCTATGACATCGTCATGTAGTTAACATTCCTCTGAAGTCATTTCTTCAAAGTAATTCCAACTTTCAAAAACAACCCAATATCAGCGTTACCCCAACATCAGTAGAACTGCCAAATTCACATCACCACAACGTTTGGAGAGCCAAAAATCCTTGCCAGGAAGTAATAGTGTTTTGAGTAAAGGTTGCATTTGATATGAGATGGATTTTGTTTCACTTCGATAAAATGCTTTTGTGCAGTTGTAAGTAAAGTATGTTTCTTTATCTTCATTGCTGACAGTGACGGATAGTGGCTGATTGTCAAGAACAGCATGCTGGGTAACCGCTGTTATTTTCACTTTTCACCTAGCATTGCCAGCATTCGCTTGATGTAGCAATGACCTCCTTGTGCTGATTTTTATGTTCCAGATGTTTTATCAAGTTCCTCCTGATATTTTTTACAGACTACAGTTTGAAGTTTGCTTTGCTTTGACTGCTCAGATTATTCAGGAAATTAATGTGACCAGATTGCTGTGATTTTTGTGTCGTCTGTTCATTTGCACATGTACTAGGCTAATCACATGTATCACAGATATAAGGTTGTATCAGATGCCAGGATGATAAAAACGTCCTCCCCAAGTGTAGGTTTTACCCACACCCATGCTACCATTTTCAGCAAACATGATGAGCCAATATGATTTGAATCAAACTTGAGCAGTTGCATACTTTTCTTTTTAACCTCTACTACAGCGATGGAATCTTATTATTTCCTGTTGGGAAGACTTGCCCTAGAATTCGGTTTCCTTTTGGACATTTTTCACAAACTGTAGCTTGGTGTTTCTGTCCCAGTTTTCAACAATCTTCCATTTATTCCTATCCAATAGTGTGTAAGAGATAAAAAACAATGTGTAACTTGTTTAATGTTGCTCACTGGTATGTACTTCCTTTGTGCCAATGAACCAAACCGATTTTTTAAATATACCTTGGAGCTCTATTTTCATGCAGGCATAAGCATAACTTGGTGGTACTAATAATTCTGATATACTGGTAATTTTGTTGAAAGAAGGCTATTTCTTTTCCCCATTTCTACGCAGTTGCTATTTCTGTGGTCAGAAATATACCCATCTGTGTTGACAATGGAAAGGGCGGCGCAACAAGGGGTGTGACATTCCAGCTGTGCCAGCACTGTGGTATTTTAGAACCCACTTCAGGACAAAGCTGTGTTTACATTAACGCCAATGAGGACAACCTAATCTTATAATGCTTGTCCCATTTCTTCCAATCCAGTGTAGTAAAATTATTCGATGCATATTTCTGATTCTGCACAAATTTGATTGGTTTTTAGTTTTGCAGAGCTACCTATGGCTATGGTTAGCATTGCAGTAACATGTACAGTATATCAAGCATAATTTTAATGGGCTAGAGATAATATATTTTTTATTATATACATTTTATATATTATATTTTATTTAAGTTACATAAAAGCTGCATGTACAGTTTACTGTGTACATATCTTATAGTGTAGCTTTATCTAATTGCATGAGGAGAAAATGGTTCAGACAATTAGGTATACTTCATTCATATTTCCCCTCATATTTATTATGCTGTTTAAAACTCACAGTGATTGCCATTCAGAATGTTCGTACCTACAGAAATTAAACATCTTTTCTTGTTCAAGTTAAATAAATCATTTTCAATGATGTAACGCTTCTTCTCCAGCCTATAACCAATATTTTTGGATGCATTGCTTCACACTGCATAACACACATATATTCATTGATTCATCCTCTATAACACTTATTCTGTGTTAGAATTCACAGTTACTTATTCAGGGTCACAGGGGTCTGGAGCCTATCCTTTGGACACGGGGTAAGGTGAACCCTGGACAATAATAATTAGCATAATTTGCATGTGTTTGGACTGTAGGAGGAAACCAGAGTACCCGGAGGAAAACCCCCCAAGCACAGAGAGAACATGCAAACTCCACACACAGATAAGAATTGAACCCTGGACCCTGGAGGTGCGAGGCCATAGTGCCACTATTCCACCCTGTATATATATACTGTATACCAATCAGCCACAACAATAACACCACTGCCAGGTGAACTGAACATCAATTAACACCAACTATATGGTGACAGGATTATGGGCACCAAAGGCTCGGCCATGCCTGTGGGGACCTAAGACCAGTCTGTCAAAATGTAAATGCTGGTCATGATAGGAAGTCACCAGAATACCCAGTGGACAGGAACCAGGATACAAGGAGCCAAGACTCTAAACTCACCAGATCCCAATCTGATCTACTGCGCATGGGATGTGCTGGACAAATCAAGTCCAATCCATCAATAGGGTCCACCCTATTGTACAACCCACAGCACCCAAAGGTGCTCTGTGGAGCCATGCACCCAATTTTAACATACAGTTCACAGCACTGGATACTTCACATAGGTACGTTTATGGAAAAGATTGTAACATTTAGTGTTTGGAGTTTGGAGACTCTAATGTGTGGAAAACCTTCTCTGGTCTAAGGAGATCAAAATTGCAGTTGCAAAAAACAAGCACTCTTCATTACCCTGAGATCCCTACAGTGAAGCATATAGGTGGTAACATCAAAAATCAGTTCAAGTTCTCCCTCATGCACAAACTGATCTCCATTTCAACCTCAATTAATAGTTTTCCATGATTTTATCCTGGATGTGTTTTGATAGCTCTACGCCTTTCATGGTGCTGCTAGTTTCTTTATACTGTATCCTCGTATCTTTACATCTATGGAGCTTTCCAGGAACAGGTGTATTTATGTTGAGCTGATGTTGGTTGAAGTCATCTAATTATATGCATTGTTGAACTAATCTAGGGGTTTCACATAGGGAATGCCTTTGCAGCTGCAAATTTAGTTTTTTATTTGTAAATCATTTTAAAGGCTATGTTAATTTTCCCTCTCTCAGTTCTGTATTATTGAACATTTTGTGCAGGTTTGACGTATAATCCCAATTAAATCAATTTCAGATCTATTTTAGACTTTCAAAATTCAAATGTTTAACTAAACATAAAAAAATGGATCCTATTGCCTTACTTAATGTTCATTTGTAATAAGAAGACATATCAAAATGGTTCGAATTAAATTCACCTTGTAAACATGGTGTGTTACTTTGTGTATTAGTGTGTTGCCAAAACAACAAATCCATCAGTGCGTTTCTGCGCTCTGCCAGTTTGGACATGTTTGGATGATTTCGCTGTGACTTTTAATGCGGTCTGCAATACCAGCCACCCCGAGAGATGTATTTTAATGTTCTTTTGCCAGCATGTGCATCTACATGGCATGATACATCCAGCCCACTCATGTGTGTGTGTGTATGTGTGTGTGTGTGTGTTAGTTTTGATCAGGACTGAGGATTGTGTTTGAGCCGTGACCCCAGTAGTAATGACTGCGTGGGGACAGCAGGTGTGGTGCATTAGGAAGACACGCACATGCAAAGGCACAAGCATAATCGCACAGCAATGTGAAGAACACAGCAACACACAACACACAGACAGACACTCACACAATGTGCACGTGGACACACATGCACAAACACGCTGGGTCAGCCGACTGAACATTCACTAGGGGTGTTTTTGTCAGGTGTGTGTAATTTAGTGAGTTACATTAGACGCTGTTGCATTAGATTCAATCGGAGCATGAGCTGCTTCAATGTTACCAGCATGTACAGTATACACTGCTGTCAGGAATAACACAATACTACACTCATATACTATATATACAGTATATAAACATGAAACAATGAAAAAATTAATCAAGATTCAAGATTATGCTCATTTGTGTGTGTGTGTGTGTGTGTGTGTGTGTGTGTGTGTGTGTGCAATTCTCTGTATAGGCACAGAGTCAAAGACAGGCCTATTGCGCTGACTCGTCTCCACTGTTTCCTATTTTCACATTATAATATGCAAAACATGCCCGCACCCCCTTTTCTTCTTCTCCTTCTTCTTCATCTTCTCTCTCTCTCTCTCTCTCTCTCTCTCATTGCTCTCTCTCTCTCTCACTCTGTGCCCCCTCATCCCCTTCTCTCTGAAATGCAATCTGAGATGTGCTCTTCGTCTGAATCAAAGAGGAAAATCAGCTTGATTTGGACTCCTGCTGATCCAGTGGATGTGTGTGTGTGTGCGTGTGTGTGTGTGCGTGTGTGTGCGCGTGTGTGTGTGTGTGTGTGTGTGTGTGTGCGTGTGTGTGTGTGTGTGTGTGTCGGAGGGGGGGGGGGCGGTTTGGGAAGGGGTGGCAGGCTATTAGTATTCTGGGTTTATGCGAGCGACTGTGCAAGTGTGCATTTGTGTATTTGCGTGTGTGTGTGTGTGTGTGTGTGTGTGAGAGAGAGAGAGAGAGAGAGAGAGAGAGAGAGAGAGCGATCAGGCTTCTGTACAGTACCCACGTACAGCTTTTATTCCATTGCTTCCTATTGTCTGAAATAGATTTATAGTTTTTTCTCATAATCTCAGGCTAAGGTTGAGGTAAAATAAGAACAGTTAAGCTGGTCATTTTGTAAAAACGTGACATGAGGGTGGTTGCACATTGTACTACCACAGATATGGAAAAAAGTCTTCATGAGCAAGAAAATAAGAAAATAAGCACCTACGCTTTCTTACACTCCGTGGTGTAATGCACGGTGTTGTGAGCCTATACTTTAGGCTTATCGTCTTATTAAAGGTACAGTATGTGACTGTGGAGACTCAAGCTGGCCGTAGAATGAGACAGAGATGTTACTGCTTGCATTAAATATACTTGGAGACATGCAGGTCCTGACTGTCCTGCTTCATGTCTACTGTAAAAACAACAACCATGTTGCAATTTTTTTTACTATGGTACAGGAGGACATGACACTTGCTTGTTAAAGCCAGCACAGTTTGTAAACATCAGCAGAGGAATAACAAGTGAGCACAACAACACGACCCCCAAAAACACCAAAATCAAGTTGCGAGGTATTTTTTTCTTGCTCATCTCACAAAAATAATTCACTACAAAATGTATGATTTCAATAAATAATACATTCATGACTTACTACATTGCAAGCACAAATAATGCTAAATGGGGGTCCTTTTGAAATTTTTTCTCTCAACGCTCTTCATCTGGTGAAAGCAGCGGTGTGTAAGAAATTACTGATCTGCATTGAAATTTGTTTCTTTAAAAACGACAAACGAAAAAAAAAAGACAAAAAAACTCAGTTGCCAGATCAACCCTCTCATTCAGGTAAATAAACATCCCAAACATCCCACATCAGTACTATGATTTATATTGTAGCTCAGTTGTACAGTATATGCACATACTTATATGTATCAATATTTTTTTTAACCTGACACATTTTCCAGTCCAAGATAATAAAGTAGCTCAAATGGGTGGAACTGCTTGGTGCATACAGAGAATTAGGACTGAAGCATGTTCACGTATTGATTGCAGCTGTGTATTCTGAGTACACTCTTGTCTTCGGTCCTCTGGGCTTGGTTAGAAGAGTTGCTCTTGCTGAAAAATTGTTAAAGGAATAGGTTTACATCTGTCTTAAGTCTAAATTAAAGTGCATATACTCTATGTACATTACCATAGGTCTTGGATGTTATCTATATAAATAAAAGAAAGGTTTTCCCTGTATACAGTATTGGTCAGAACTCACGCTTTCAATGATATTGTTATGTTTCATACGTTGGAGGACCCAAAATCAGCCTCAGAAAAATTTCTGTCTGTCTTTATGTCTGTATATCTTTATACCTGTCTGCATCTCTGAATGTCTGTCCAGCCTAATTTGTCACAGCAACACGCAAAACTGGCCCAATAGACCCTTAATGAAACTTTGTCAGTCCCTTGATATTTGCCTTTTACTATGCCCATACAAAGTGTCCATGTCCTCACCGAACTCAAACAAACGTGCAACACAGCATGGCTTACTCCAAAAAAGGGTATGTACATACTGAAAACTGAATCTTCAAAGATGTATGGACAGATCATGACATGTTTATTCTTTCTGTGGGAAGTTTAAACCCAGAATGGCATTATGAGAAAAAAACACAGGTCGTTAGAGCAAACACATCTGCAGCAGTCCGAGGTGAAGACATGTAAAAAAAAAAAAATGAAAATATTAATAAAAAGTGATGTTATGAACAGTCATGTACTGGATGTACTGTGATCATCTACTTTAAACAGGGAGTGTATTTGGCTGATGACAAAAGAAGTACAACTTAGTGTAAACAAGGTGTAAGATACTTACCTTGAATTGTATTTCTTTGTATTAATAAGTTAGTAAGTTTGTATTATTAAGTTACATGGGCTTCAACTTAAAATAATAATAACAATGTTACATTAAAGCTTATCATCTTATTTTTAGCTTTAACTTTTTAATCCTTTCCAAAAACTGTATTAACTCCAGTAAATTATAAATGGTCCTTCTCTGCTTCACATGACGTTTCTGCTGTCCCATTGAGCATCTTTGAAAGTTATGGTGTATTTAGTACAAATGTAACTACTGTAGCCCCCAAGAATAGCAGCATACTGTAGCTAACCGGAACTACATACACCATACTGTAACTGTGGAATCCATCTTTTCTATGGAATTTAGCCCTAATTGCTTACATTGCATTCACTTTCACAGTCAGTGTGCAGAGCAGGAACATTTAGGGTACTATACATGCAGTATACCCAATTCAATTTCTGAACTATCCCTTTAAGAAAGGAATATCTCTCCTGCCAGGTTTGATGAGTCACAGAGGCCTTAAACAGCACCTCTCCGCATTAAGATTACATTTTTCTGTGATATTTATACTTATAAAAACTTACATACTGCACATTATATTTTTTTAGTGCCTGTTGAGAGAATGACTTTAGAGCATTAATTATAAATATAAAAAGCTTAAATGTATGTGATGTAATTAATTTTTTCCCAAGCCTATTTTTAATTCCCTACTTAGCATAGAGGTGTTCATGCAACAAACAGTAACGCACCTTTCCGTATTCTTTAATAGAACTAAATTTGTGCTTAATTTTTTTTTCAACTATATTAACATGCTTATGTTGTCAAGTTTGATTGGTGAAATCAGGGCGCACTCAGAAATTTAGAAACTTCAGATTTCATACTCACACAGGTTGACATGAACATTTTCTTACCCCAGGTGATGGGTAGTAATTACAGTTAACAGAGGACATTATTAGAACATTCAGTACGTGTTCACCAGGTTCCAACAGAGACTTTTTAAATAACATTCCTGTTTTATGATGATTTACTCAAGTGTTACTACCATGTTGATCAGAACTATTTCCAGTTAGATTACAAATGTTGCAGTTATTATATATAAATGTACACAAAGACATAAGGTTATGTCAACACAATCTATTATAAATACAATAGATGTATTAGATAGATAGATGACAGATACAATAGATGAATAGAATGTAATAGAAGCTAGCTTACTGAGCCAAGTTACAAGTAATAACAGCAGGTAACATTTGTTAGCTTTTTTGCTTATCATAGGAGCATAAAAGCTAGCTAATTAGCTGAAATCTACATTATCAGACTTAATGAAATCTACAGTATGGTTTTGGAAATTATGGAAAGGAAATTTTGCAAGCTTTGTAGGAGTGTCTGTGTTTTACATGTGGGCGTTGCACAAGACCACATGTCCACATCTACATCCATTATTGGTGCGCAAACTTGAATACTGACGCATTAGAGATAGTACGATAGTTCACGTTGACCAAAACACAAAAGAAAACACGTTTTGGAAAAAAGAAATTCTGCAATCACAGACATTCGCATTCGGACGGGATTAGATTTCTCAGAGGACCGCCGAGTTTGCTGAAAAGCAGTACGTAATTTGCTCTGGAATTTTTACAGAGGTCTTGTGAGAGGAAGACAGACATGGCAGATTCGGACAAGATTAAAATCACAAAGTACGTCTGTGAAACAGAAATTTCTCTAACGACCCCCTTTAAAACTAGTCCCATCCGAATCGGGCTTAACATACATCTTTAACTGTAGAAAAAACTTAAAGCATAAGGTTTCGTTCATTTTGGGTTTTCTGGTATCAAAACAGGGTCAAAAGTATACATACAGTGTCACAAATACACATTCACCCAATCAACAACTGTTCGACGATTAGTGAACACCATCAGTGTAATTAATGGAGTGAAAATTGTTTGGTAATATGTAGCCAAAAGGTGAGGAAAATGAACCGTAGAGTTGGTGGACAGTCCTGTAAATCTTCTCAATTTCTCTTTATATTTCCACTTATTCTGCTTTAGAGTATCAGCTATTGTATGTCAATTTAAATTACAAATAGCATTGAATGGAAAGCTATAATGGTATACAGTACAATCCCTTGTCCCACACAAGTACTGTAGGCCCTTGATTGGGAATTTGGAATTCAGCCTTGCGATAGAAGCTAGTTAGCTTTCTAGCTCAACTTTGGTGTAAATAAAACAACACTTTGGAATGACTTAGAAGCAACTATTAAGTAGACGAAGTGTTGTTTAAAATGACATAACATGATCAGACGTGTTTTCTTGCTAAAATGCGTCCATGACTAGTTTTTACTGTGGGTTTTATCATGTAACTGCTTTCTCATCAATATGGCAGACTGTACCAACCTTTCACCCAGCTGACAGTGCAATTAATTATTGTAGAACACCTGAGACATACTCTGATAACACATAGTTATGTGCCCAGTAGTCACATCCCAGTGCCATTGTCACCACACATAGAAAGCCTCTTGTCCAACGAAATTGTTCTGTTGGAGATAACTTTTGTATAATGTTTGTTTGACAGCACTCATCGCACTGGCCAAAACACAATAAAATTGGCAAGGAGCTCAGTGCAGATTTGAAAAAGGAATATTTCTTAGAGCCAATTTTCAACAACACTACATTCCACAAAAGATCAATGTAAACAGTTGTTAATGTTCGAGATGTAGTTACTTTGCCATGTTTGGGAAAAACACCCAATCTGTCACACTCAGCTGGGAGGAAACTGGTTTGTATGGAGAGGAGCTACCCAGGAACCACTATGAACTGGAAGCTACAGGAACACTGTCTAATGTCAAGCAAATTTTACATCTCCATGGACTGAAAAGCTGTCGTCCAAGAAATCCTAAAATTTGGAGCTGACCACATCGACATGGACTTGGAGGAAACTTTTGACAAGAGGTACATTTGTAAGAGCAAAGGTAAGGGATTCAATCACTAGAACACTAACAACAGTTACCCATGAAGTGGTAGCATCATGCTGTGGAATTGTTTTGCTGACAATCTGGGTGTTTTGCTGGTGCATTGCACGAAGTAGACAGAATAATGAAAAAAGAGGATGACCTCATAATTCTTTAGCATAACTTTAAATCATCAGTTAATTGAACCTTTGACAGAACTGAGTGTTTCAACAAGACAGTGACCCCAAACACAAATCAAGGTTGGTTATGGAATGAATAAAGCAAGCTAACTTTAAGCTTTTGGATCCTCGACCTCATCAACCTTGTCAAAAAATGTGGACTGTCTTAAAAATTGGGTCTGTGCCATGAAACTAATTTAATTGAACACTTATACTTCTGCCAAGAAACATGGTCAACTATCCAAACGGAATTTTGCCAGAAGCTTGTTGAAAGGGACATTCAACCAAAAACTACTGTAGTTGTGTTAGCTGTATGTATAATTTTAACCATGTGTTGATTTCAGAAAGGCCAAAATAAATCACAACTTCCGCACCAAATGTTTAAGATTTTCTTCTATCAAAGCTGTATGTTGCACATATCGATCAAAATGTTAACTGCGCATTAGAACCTGAAATGTGCTCTGTGTGTGTGTGTATACATGTAGTTTCACTCACATTAACCTTTTGCTGTAATGCAGTGGGAACTTGGCCTCAGCGTAAAGACAGAAGCCAGAAGGCCCGTACAGGTAGAACTAGCACAGTAATTGGAGCCAAGTGCGTCTAGATTGCTATGGCATAAACAAAACATTCACACACGTTTCTATCCCTTCTTAATTCAAGGACAGGAAGTTCAGGTAGTTCATGTCAAACTGAAAACATACACACTGCATTGGACTGTATCGGCTTTTCTTCGGTCTGAGATTTAAATAAAATTCAATTTTAAAAAAACGTTTTACTGTATCAGTGTAGGAATGTTTTTATGCAATAAACAGTAATGCAAGTTAATTCTGTTATGATAAACATTTCAACATATTGCAACATAACATTGCTGAGCCTAGACTTGACCATCTGAAGCAGACCTAGATCATAACACTGCCTCCACAGGCTTGTACTGTGGCCACTATGCATGATGGGCGCATTGCTTCTTACCCAGATGTATCCATCGCTCTGGAATAGGGCTAATCTGGACTCACCGACCACATGAACTTTTTCCACCCTTCATACTGCTGTTTAGTCCCAGTCCTTGGAGTTCTCATCACATTGTATGCGTATAGAAATGGTCTTACTTTCACTATTAAACATGGCTATCTATTTTACTGTTGATGTTTTACCATCAATCTTCACCAAGTTTTTAAGTGATCTCTATTCATACTATAAGTTTTTTTTTTTCAACCACATTGTTTGACATCTACAAAGTTGATGGTTCAAGCTCAGCCTTTCAGAGGTTTTTATAATGTGTGGAAAGGTTCTTAACCCAGGTCCATTAATTACAAATCTTAGTAGTTTTCTTTGCTTGATGCAGCCTAATTTGCCCCTTCTGAAATATTTACTTGTTTGTTTGTTTGTTTGTTTGTTTGTTTGTTTGTTTGTTTGTTTGTTTTTGTCCTATCAAACTGTTCACTTCTTGTCCTAATACTTTCCAGAAATGATAGTAACTCAGGGTGCAAGGTTCATATTAAAGATCTCATTCTACTATAGTATTGTTTGTGTTGTAATCATTATTTCACAATGATAAAGGGATATTCAAGATTAATTATTTCAACATTAAAGGAGGTCAGAATAGAGGGTTTTGTGGTTTCTCAGTTACCTGGCAAGAGATGGTAAAGACATTACTATATAAAGCTGCTATAATGTACTGTATATTAACTGGAAGTAGCTTGTTTTACAGTGAACATCGGAAGAAATGATGAATTTACAAACATGAGATAATGCCTCCTAAAGCAAGGGAAAATTATATAATGAAAAATATTGGAAAAAAAAAGTAGTGCTTATTGACATTTGGACCATACTGTATGAGAAATCTAAAACATTGTCAGGTCAGATGTAAGTGCTTTTGTAATTTTGGTTGTACATCTATAAATTGCACTCCCACATCTCACGCAAACAGACTGCAGGGCAAATGCAGCAGGAACCCTTATAGCAAAAGGTGCCATTATGCAACATTCCTCAATCAATCGAGATGTTAACCTCAATTACAGGCCTCCAGAGCATTGTAGACGTGCTGCACGGCCTCGCCAGCCTCCAGACGATGGGCGAAAATTAAAAACTGACTTGATGGGCTAGAAATTGGCCTTCTGTCTGTGTGTCATAACCATTTCACCTCTGCAAATCACTACCTTGCCCACCCTGGAATCTCTCGACTGATTTCCTGGACTGTCAAAAAGTAGGCCAGGGCGTTATTTTGCCTCTTGTCACTAGCCACTGTGATTATGGTGATGTGAACAGCTCGTTAATGTGTTTGTGTGTGTGCATGGACGCAGCGTTTGACTGACACCCAATCTGCATGAGCCAGGATTGCTTTCTTCATCTCCTCCTTGTGTGGTTAAGGGAACAAGGGCTGGAAATGATGGCATCGTCAGACATCTTTGATTGATCCGCCCCAACGCTTACTACGATGGACGTCTCAACGCGTGACTCCTTGAAATGCTGGGAGGTCAGAGAGAGAGAGAGCGAGAAAGAATAAGAGGAAGAAAAAGAGAGATAAAGAGTCTCTAGGTCCCTTAGTAGGTGGTGAAGCAGGTTTCAAAGTGACACCACAAAGCTATTTAAAACTTGCGGTGCTATTTGTACAGCGGAGGTGCCTGGGCTCACTGAGTCTGCCTTCGAGCATGAAATCACACACATACGCAGGAGCCCTGAGTAGAGCCTGTCTCACAAAAAATACACACTCACACTGACACAGAGACACACACACACGCACACTGGCTTCAGTGTATGAAGCACAGTGTGTCCTTACAGGGCCTGGGACTGCCTTGAACTCTCCGTTCATTTCCACGGCAGTCGACAGCATCAGATTAGGAACAGTGTTTTCATTGGACCACAGGAAGTAGTGGTCTGGCACAACCACACTATGGACACTAACATGAGTGTGTGTGAGTGTGTGTGTGTTTGTGTGTGTGTGTGTGTGTGTGTGTGGTTGTGTGTGTGTGTCCCACCTCACTGACGGATTGTAAAAACTGTCAGTGCATGCATGCTGCAAATTCTCATTTTGTGCACGGTCTTTAAGGTTTCATTAAAAAAAAATGATTTGTAAAAATAGTTTAACCTACAGACAGGAGAGAAAAATGTCAAAGTTCTTGTTCTTAGACCTCCATGTGGTGCAAATTCATTCTAATAATAGGCATAATGAAAAATTACGCTGCTTTCTGTAATATTGCCCAATCTCAATTTCTTTTGAATGCGCTCAAATTACTGACAGCGGTGTGGGGATTAATGGAGCCAGCAGCTTTGAAAACGAGCAGTTAGATTTGCTAATTGTGCGCTCAGGCCACTCAGCTCTATTTAAAAGGCCACTTTCAAAAGGGAGCGTAATCAATATCCCACTGGTGGAGTGCAGCCGTGATCAATTTTACGCTATCGACAATGTTTCATTGTTATGCTTTTCAGCATATGTGCGCGAGGGACGTTTGTTCGAGTTCTAGCTGTGTTTATTGTGAATTCTGTGTGTTTGTGTAGGCAAGCGAGTGGGTGTGTGTGTGCGTGTTGTGTGTTTTGGGTAAACACTGCCAGGCATGCTGCGGGTCTTTTGCCACGTCTCCGCTGTGAGGAGAGCCTGGTACCTGGCATGGGGTCCCTGATTACCCTTATTAGAGCTGAGGCAGTGGGCTGGCATCCAAAGGCCGTCACAGGGGCATGATCGGCTCTGCTCGGCTCGGCTCGGTTCTTCTCAGGCCCAGGGCGCAGAATGTGGGAGCGGACACAGAGAGCGAGCATATGTCTTCTCACTGCCTCTCACTCTGGGGGTGATTGCAGTGGCAGTTGGTGACAATTTAACCAATTAATGTGTTTCCTCTCCTCCTTCCTGTGGATGCAAATTCCCCTAGAATCCATGTCATTTTTTTTTTTTCTTTTTTTTTTTCCTCCTGAGGTTCAAGTTGGTTTTGTGCTTTTCTTTAAAGTTGATGTTGGATATTTGAGCAGTCTGTTATGTCAGTCACACTATATAATTGTGTCACTTCCTGGCTTTAACACTGGGTAAACATCTATGAATTTCTTAAACTAACTCAATGTAAAGAAGCAATATTGTCATTTTCATGTAAACAGGTGAAGAAAAAAAAAGTGAAATTTGGACTTTCTCACCCATACACAGACTGTGTGAAGGCAACTGCTACTGTATGTATGTATTAAATCTGTATTTAATTTAACAATTATAATAAATCTGAGCATAACATGAACATGTATATTTATTCATAGCATACAGATATTTTTCACACAATAGTTGTTAAAGTTAATCTGTCGAAAAATGTAAATTTTTCTGTGTTTTTTGTTTTTCCCCTGTTTGCCAGAATTCAGCTACAGGGACATGCAATGGGGTTTCCCAGACCTCCATACATGTTTTGTCATTTTTATAGCAGATGTAACCACATTCTTTGAAGAAATAAAATGCTATAAAAATAGTACGACTCACTGTCGGATGAGGACACTTCCCCTGTCTTTGCAAAGCTTCCTGTCTTAGAATGCAGGCAGCTATTGAAATGCTTTTTCCCCCACTTCCAATATTAGGGGAGATTTGGGTGTGCTTTACTTGTATTAGAGTTTGGCATGTTGTTTGTGTAGCAGTATGGGAAGCCTGTCAAATGACTCTAACAGATGATGTCCAACAGCCAAAAAAGACCCAAAAAAATAGGGTTTCCAAAATTGAGATTTCTTTTGCTTGAAACATACAGTGATATGTATATTCCTATATAATTTGCCTAGGGGATCCTGTATATAATTTATCCAAGTTATATATACTGTAAGCATCACAAGTTTCACAGTACAGTACTGTATGTTGCAAAAAATTATTTTCATAAAATAAAATAAAATAAAAACTATCCATGTATTTTTTTGTTTTGTTTAGTTTTTACCAAATGTGTTTATTTCATTTATATTGCTTCCTAAGCTTTGTCCCAGCAGAGATCATGTTAAGTAAATAAGGAGGCAGTGTAACAAATGCAGCGGTAATAGCAGTCAGTTTTAATTTTAGTTTTCCTAACACATTGAACTTTATGCTTTGAACATGTCATTGGCTTTGTGCCAGAGCAAAATGAAAAAGCATAAAAATGCCTAACAGATTTGGTATAAGTGGTAAACATACCAGTCAAATCATTTGCAATGCACATGCCCCACCAAAGTTACAAACTTATAGTTTTAGGATGCTTATAAAGAAAAAAATCTTCTTCCCACAATGAATCATCAATTATTACAGCACCAGTTTAAGGGCAAAATAGAGGTCATTCATAAGGCATGCCTTAACATAGCTGGAATTGACCTCAAGTGAAGAGACTAGAGAGACTGTTTAGGACGAGCCTTATGGTCAAAGTGGTTCCTCATCATAAATGGTCAACCTCTTCTACTTTAAAACTCACATATTTTGCATTTCTTTAACTCAATAAAAATGCACTATGTCAGGATAATTGAGTTACTGCTGAGCCATGCCACTTTAGTGCTGAGTAGTGTCAGTACGTTTAGTGTCAGTACTTTTAAAGTACATGTACTGTACAGTTAAGCAACGGTTATAGCTCGACGGTCATTTAATAGACTACTGACCTTGTCCCGTTATACAATCACGGTAGGGGAATCAATTTATTGGCCAGAGTATGTCGTACTCTGCTATGATAGGTGGAGATATGTCCCTTTTCAGCTTGTTAGTATTATACAAGCATAGTATTATAGCATTACGGAAACATATTCCAGTTGACTTATTATACATTACAGACCAACAAACAACTCAAGAAACAAGTTAGTAGCTAAACTAGTAGCTAAACTAGTAGCAAGTAGCATGTTGAGTGGGAAAATCATGGACAATTTTACAGCTACAGTATGTGCATTTCATACATACTGTATGCTTTGTAGAAATGAGATGCACACTATCCCTTGTGATTATGTCACCGTATTGTTAGTGGCTTCATCTCTCTGTTCTGTATTTTGTTAAACATTCGGTTCTAAGCTCAGGGTGGGAACTGAGGAGTATGAGTAGAGCACCTAGGCCAATGTCTGTGTCCTTTCTGAGGTACAACATGTAGGAGAAGCTTGACTCCCATGTGCATTACCTTGGGGTGTTATTCCGACTTTGTAAGTTTTTTCATTTTATATGATTTCAGTCAGACTAACATGTTTATGTTTTATAAAAGGCTATTTGTAGTTGGGTAACACAATTAGTCAGACTAACCCAACATCATTGTGTCTAAATATATTTTTTTATTAAAAACTAGTTTAATAAACAGTAAATTTATTTTTACAATAATAACACTACCAGCAGGAACCCTAATGTTGTAATATAGCCGTAACAAGTTTGTGATGATGTACGTTTTAAGCGTTGATAATGTTGAGATAAAATGATGTTAAGATACAGTACAGTAACACTGAACAAATGACCCAAACACAATGTTACAAATACAACGTAAAAATAACTAAATTTAACCTTTATTTAGTGTATTTATGCCAATAAACATCCAATCACTTCCATGGTCTCTGAAGTTTAGAACTGCAGAGTTTAGAATTCTGATCTGAAATTGGGACGGACACAACAGCTTCCCACACACAGTGTGTGTATTCATTCTCTTTCGGAAATGTTATTGTGGTGTATCTTACGGTAGCTCCCAAATGCATTAACTATAATATGTTGTTTGCACAGCACTCAAAAAGCATCACGTCTGTTTTTACAGAACAGATCACAGACATTAAGCATATGATTTTACTATTTTGGCTACTTTATATTTCAGGAAATTGCTGTTGTATGGAATTTTTGAGATTTCCATTATGTATGCACAGTTAGTAGCATTAATGGCATGTTCCCTAGAGGTCCAGTGGTAAGAATGTAGTGCAATCACCATAGTGACTGGAGTCCAAGTTCTTCAATATGGTATTAGTATTGTTTTTAAAGTTGATTTTCGACATTGTATTCAGGCATTTCCTCAACATTATCCAATCTTGATTTAGTCAAGGTTGTTCCAACATCATTTCATCAAAGTAATTCTAACTTTCAAAAACAACCTAATGCCAACATTATCTCAATGTCTGTAATGTTGCCAAATTAAAATCACCACAATGTTTTGACAAAAAAACTTCCTGCTGAGTAGCAGCTTCAGGATCTGAAGTTGAGTCACAGACAGCAGAAACAGATCCAATCATGAGCTTCACGATTTTTGCAAATACAAAAGGTCTCTCATTGCGAAGGTCTCTCATTGAGAAAGCAGTGCAATGTGAAATGTTTAGCACACACATTCACCGTAAATAAATTATACTTACTGTTTCTTCGCTTCCACAGAGTATTTCCTGTCTCGCTTTTGCCACCAACATCCTATAGCTTTCTCAATGGTCTTATTCAAAAAACGATGACTGTGGTGTCTTTTCCCGAACCCCCTAAGGGACGTATGAGGAGGAAAAAATATGAAAGAGGCACAACAGGAGGAAAAAACATAGAAGAAAGGGGGAAAATGCCAAGATTGTGAGTGTATATCTGGGTCAATGTAAGACAAGTCATTGCTTGACAAGTACTCTGTGTATTTCTTTAAAATATATATATATATATGAAAAAGGGAAAATAAAAAAAAATAGAAAATTACCAAAATACCTTTTTTTAATTGCAACTTTTGGCAAGTTTCTTTGTGAGGTTACAAAATATCGCCATCTGCATTATGATTCATTAGAAGAACTCAGTCTCTTCTATGAGCACTGTTGCCTTGCACTTCCTGGTTTAATTGGTCTGTTTAATGGTCTGTGTGCATAGAGTTTGCATGTTCTCCCCGTGCTTGGTGGATTTCCTCCGGGTGCTCCAGTTTCCTCCCAAAGTCCAAAGACATGTAGATTAGGCTAACTGATGTTCCCAAAA
>JAQMYG010000036.1:28661530-28675283 GCA_030014215.1 Clariallabes teugelsi | reverse complement strand
ACCCTGTCCAGGGTGTACCCTGCCTTGTGCCCAAAGTTTCCTCAGTTAGGGTCTCCTGGGATTCTCTTCTATAATTGGTTAGAAACATAGAGCACAAAGGGTGTACTTAAATTATGTTTTTAACCTATTTTATCACAATATTTATTAATTATTAAATCCCAGTGCCAGTCTAAACCATGGTTATGTATAAGTGATTTATAATTAATGATAATTATTAAAATTAAAACAATTCTTATCCAGTAAGATGTGAGGTTCTGCATTATGATTGGTTACAAGAAATCAGTCCCATCTATTATCAGTTAGAAATCTGGAGGATAAAGGCAGGACTTTTTAAATATAGTTTACTAAAAAAATAAATAAATCAAAATAAATCTGGAAGTATATGAGTGACTTACGATTTTGCGAAATCTCACAAAATGTTTGCAGGATCTTGCAATAAAAAGGCTCCAAAGACTATTTTGGTCAAATAAAATGATGACTCCTGTGGAGAGCTAAGTCCCAAGACACAGGAGGGTCTTAACACCGTTTATTGACTTCAGGGATATTATAGACATCAAAAATACCAGGCAAATCTTTAAAGCTTGTTTATAAAAAAATATCTGCCAAATTTAATTCAAAAGTAAAAAGGAAGCAAATGTGTTTTTCTCATGGTTTTTTTTTTTTTTTTCAGATATATAAATACACACTTCTAAACAAACACACGATTATCCAAATTTATCTACATCTTTAATAATAGGTCTGTTTTTTAAGAGCAGTGAACAGCACTAAATTAAACAATGTCAGTATTTGGCATGACAACCTTTCCCATCAGAAAATAGTCTTAAGTACACTAAATGGAGTTTTATGAGAACATTGGCCTGTAAGTGTTTCTAAGCTTTTTAAGCAGTTTAGAAACATCTATAGTTTTCAGAACAATACAATAGTAGAAAGGGAAGAATTTCAGCTTTTGTAAAAGGTTTAACAGCCTGACATACTGTGCTGTATGTATGATGATGTCAAGCAAATGGACACTAAGGACACTTAACTATATCATGAAAATCGTTGCATCCAGTTATTAAAAGTGTTTTTTTTTGGTCTTAAGCTCGCACAAGATCTACAGTATATCCGGTTTTCTGTTTTTTTTTTTTTTTTTTTTTTTTTTTTTTTAAATGATGTCTCCATTTGTGGCAAATGTAGCAACATGATTGTATATTGCTTTGGAATGAAGACCAGCTTCCACAGAAATTAATAAACATAATTGCAAACTAATTAGTACAGTGATGGCTTGGCACCTTAGTCTTGTGTGAGACACTCAGTATGGCTTTACAGCGTGCATTTAAATTTTACACTAATTAGTGATGCATGCGTTATGCATGGCTGGGGCATGCTTTATAACGGTTATTAATAGAGCTGTATAGATTTCATTAGTAGTTAATCTTCAAATAAAAACCATGCAGTATGTACTCTATGGTGAAATGGCTTGTGTATTAATTGAAGTGGTACTGTAGTTTCATTTGGTGTTGCTTTAGATGGAGCTTAGCTCAGCTTGTATTTTGATGTAACCAAAACTGGACACTTTGTTTTACTGTTTTTAAAGGTAATTAGCTTTTCTGTATAAAGAGTATATAGTAATCCATGATCTAAAGGTATTAAAGTCAACCATGGATTTTTTTTAAAGTAGTAAAAATATTAAATAATGCAGTTTGGCAAACTATTTTCAAAATTAAGTGAATACATTATTTGTTTTCTCACAAGACAAAAAAAATGTGTGCTTTTAATTACTGACAACAGTCGAGAATTGCGGTGATTATATATATCAGGTGTTAGTCATTAAGAGATGACACTGTGTGTTAGCAGGAAACAGGCGTTACCATTTCTTTAAAAAAAAATAATCAACATGGCATCACATGTGCTTAAAAAAGAATATAGTGAGCTAACAGGATATTCATCTGCTTCACTTTTATTCAGTCAGTAAAAACTATGGATGTATTATATTATATTTTAAAAAATTTATTTGTAATTTTTTTCTCCATTCTTTTATTTTCATTACAAAATTTCCTCAGTTAAATGTCTACTTTATTACATTTTATTAATAGTCCATGCACTTGTCTTGTCTGTTTAATATGCTACATGTCATACACATCTGCGCACACTATGACAAATTCCTCTTATGTGTAATATACCTGGCAAACTAAAGAGAGCCTCATTCTGATTCATTAATCTTCATTAACCAATTAATTCTGGTTAGTGTCATGGTTAATCCAGAGTGTATCCTGGGAACGTTGGGCTTGAAGCGGGAATACTTCCAGAATGAGACGCCAGTCCATCATGGAGCTCTATGGACACACGTTCACAAACTCATTCACACTCAGCGGCACTTTAGCATAGCCATTCATCTACTCAAGATCTTTTTGGGAGGTGAAAAGAAACCAGAGCACACAAAGAAAACCTAAATTCAGGATTAATACATAGTCTTAATACTTTGACTAATACATACAGTAGACAATGTCTAGAAATGATAATTCACAAACAGAGTCAATCAAATGTTTTTCATTGTAGAATAACCAGGAGCCTATGTCAGTTTCTTTTTTTTTTTTGCTATTTATTTATTCATTCATTC
The DNA here is from genome assembly GCA_030014215.1 of Clariallabes teugelsi. Classification (NCBI taxonomy): domain Eukaryota; kingdom Metazoa; phylum Chordata; class Actinopteri; order Siluriformes; family Clariidae; genus Clariallabes; species Clariallabes teugelsi. Next base: position 28,672,684 of record JAQMYG010000036.1, on the reverse strand, counting down.
ATTCATCTTCTATACCGCTTTATCCTTGTATTCAGGGTCGCGGGGGCCTGGAGCCTATCCCAGGAAGCTTCGGGCACGAGGCAGGGTACACCCTGGACAGGGTGCTATTTATTTAATAGATACTAAATAATAATGTTAGTAAGTGAAATATTCATGAATCTAGTCAAATGTATTTATTTATTTAATAAATACTTCTAGCCAATTTTGACTGAAATTTTAAGCAAAAATGGGTTATTTTATAGGCAGATAATTTTGCTGAAGAAATAAATTCCTAAAACTAGCAAAATTATCTGACATTAAATTTCCCTAACAATTTGACCAGAAATAGGTTTAATAATATCAAAAATATCTCATTTCAAGAAATTGCTAATAATTATAAATACATTCAACAATTCTCGCAACGTTGTCATTTGTTGCGATGCATAAACAGAAGTTAAAGCAAAAAATGTAATAACATTTACTCAGAAAAATTGAAGACTTTTGATAGTGGCTTCAGACTGTATGTCCAGTCAGCTCAGTCTGAATGCTATGCCATAGTCTTGATGCAGCAAAGCCACATGGGCTTGCAAAACAGAGCATCTTTGGCTATATCTCAGTGTGGTGGTGTATTAAGAGAGTGTGTTGAGCCTCATTAGAGGCAGGGCCAGGCTGGCTGCACGGAGCGCCGTCTCGTTTTGGAGGGATTAATACTGCGCGACACTGTTCAGCTTCTGCTTGCACCATCTTAATGAGTTCAGCATGGACCTCACAGCGACTCCTTAATTTCACCTAATTGAGCAGTCGTTAGCAGCCATGCACCCCAGCACAGGGGCATACATGAGCATGCGTGTATGTGTGTGTTTGACGACTTAGCACAGACCACGCGGGGCACTCGTGGCCTGACGAGATCATTAATTCTGGCTCTTCACGTGGATTATTTCGATGTTTTGCTAATGAGCCCCTGCTAGGAAGGCTAGTAAACAGAGAGGCCTGCACCACACTCTGGTCCTTTTGATGTCAAATGTGGAGGAGATGGAAATTTTCTTGACCAACAGGGTGCTGCATAGTCCAAGTTCCTTGAGTAACATCACGTAGCCTCCAATATCGCTAGCGAGTAGCTGCACCTGCTGTCTCTACCTCTACATTTGGTGTTGACTTTATGAGCTTTAAAACTCAACGATTTCACATGTGGATGTCTTTTCAAAACCTTTCTAAACCTGTAACGGGTGACTTACACCTTTGGAGCTTCAAGTTGCATACTGTATACAGAAAGTAGTTTTATAGTTATATAAAAAATGTTTATACAAACATTTATAGTTATATCAGTGGTATATGTCAATACTGATTGCCACTTGTTTTGAGATGCTTCTAAGACTGGGGTTACAGATAGACATTGCATCTTCCATCCAGTACTAATCCACCGTATATGATCATCTGGACATCCCATTCCAAAATTATGTGCATATGAAGTTGGTTTGCAATAAACATTCCAGTTCATCCCAAAGGTGCTCATTGAGGCTGAGGTCAGGGCTATATGCGGGTTGCATGTATTTATGGAACATGATTCGGTGCACAGGTGGCCCTCCCCCAAATCCCTGCTACAAAGTTGGAAACATAAATTTGTTAAAATGCCTTTATTTGCTGTAATTTTGCTTTATATGCTTTATTACCCTTCACTGGTATAAAGGGGTCTAAACTTTGGAAAAACAGCCCCAGAACATTCTTTCTCCCCCAAACGTTAGTGTTGACATTATGAATTCTGGTAGGTAAGGTTCTTATGGTATTTGCCAAACCCTTAGTGGTCCATCAAACTGGCAGATAGTGAAGTATGATTCATCACTCCAGAAAACACATTTTCTCCACTTCAGTGGAGTTCAGTAGTGGTGTGATTTACACCACTTCAGCCAACACTTGGTATTGCCTATAGTGATCTTAAGCTTGTGCCGATGCTAGGCCAGGGAAACCCATTACAGAGACATTCCACTGCACAGTTCTCACTGCACAGTTTTCATTTTGATGTTGCTTCCAGTGGCAGTTTGGAACTCTGTAGTGTATGATAAAACAGAGGACGGAGGATTTTTCCGTGCTCAACGTTTCAGCACTCAGTGCGGGGTCTACCACTTCATAGCTGAGCTGTTGTTGCTTCAAGACACTTTCATTTTACAGTAATAGCACTTATAGTTGGCCAGGCCAGATCTAGCAGTGCAGAAACTACAAAAACAGATTGGTGGAAAAGGTGGCATCCTATGACAGAGCCACATTTAATGTGACTGAGCTCTTAAGTATGACATCTTCTACTGCAAATTTTTGTGTGTGGGTATTGCATGGCTACTTGATTGATTTTATGCACCTGTTACCAATAGTTGTCAATAAAAGACTGGAATGCAATTAGTATGAGGGGTGTCCACACACGTTAAGACACATATTTAATTATAATTATAATTAGGCTCTCTCAGTTAGTTCTCTCAGTTTGTCCACATTGAGTTATTTTTTTTATATTGGTATGTTCTTATGATATGATATGATACTATATGTGCATTTATTACACTAATTTATTTGCTTTCCTCTTTTAACAACATAACGTTAAAAAGCATCAAATTCTGTCATCTGTGTTTTGGTGCTTAAAAAGTTTTATAAATTCTTTACTGAACTATATGCCTAAAAATAGCATTGTCCTGGAACAGGTTTAAATTTAATCGTGGAAGCTGGCTACTTTTTGAACTGCTGGTCAACTACAAAAACTTTGTAGTCCTAGTTTTAGCTATTTTTTTTTCCTTTTTTTCTTTTTTGAAGAACCAGTGATTATACAGCATATTTCCAGATGGAAATGATCACGTTCCATGTTTGTGATTACTTGAAGTCGGCTGGTCTTTCATCCAGTCTGCATCTCAATCGTCTCTCATGCTGAGTTCTTGTGTGTCTGTGTTGGGAAGTCTCTTGACTGCGAAATGACAGAAAATTGAAGATTGTGCTTTTTTTTCTCGACTTTTGCGTTCCCCCTAAAACTTGGTTTTAAAGCAGGCACGAAGGACTGGCGACTTTCCTGTTACAGCATAAACAGAAGGTTGGTGGTGATGAGGCGCTATTATGCAAATGGAAGTGCCGAGTGCAGGTTGTTTGGGAGCGTCCAGGCCTGCATGATAACAATCATTCCTGTGATTGCAGGGACAAAGGGGCTGTCGGACACACATTAACTAGTGGAGACATGGGGAAACACATCATAACCTCGGCAGGTATCTGATCGTGTTGTTTAAGAAAGGACACGCCGAAGTTTCGATCTCAAGGTCAGGAGATGTCTATGACTCAAAAACAAAGGCGGGTGAGTCATGGTCTCTTTGGCATCGCTGCTGCCCACATGTCCATAGACACTCACACGGTGCAGTCGGTTCCACTCTTCTTTCATATTTCCATTTGAGCATTTGTTTTGGCAAGCCATGATCCACATTTGCTCTATTGGCCAGTCATGTAATTGTCTCCATTTGGACAGCAGCCACCCATTAAGAATCCATTAGAGTAATTTCAACCTAGCTGGCACTTAAATTCAGTAATTTTGTTCCTTATTAACTTACAAAAAGGTCACAATGTACTGTACATTTCTTTTTCTTCTCTTGTTCCCTTTCTAACTTATCCCCCTCATTGGTTGGTAGATGCTGTGGTCCATCAGTCTCATCCGTCCAGTTTGAAGATAAATGATCACCTTGGCAAGAGCTGTAACTACCATGTCAAATCTCTCTGTCGTTACAGAGATTGCCCTGTACCTCTCGTTGATAATTTCATCACCCCTAGACAATTTTCACATTTCACATATGACTCTATCTTTTTCTTTCCATAATGGCCCAGTCTCATGTAATACAATTTTTAATGCTGGAATAAATTTATTACATGCCTTCTGTTAAGGAATTCCCATCCTTTCTCACTTGTGATGCACCATTATTTCAGCTGCTTTATTATTTTCCCCTACTGTCAGTTATGCACAATTACATCTGGATTAGATATAACATACATTATTTCACAACCAATAAGAAGAGATTTGGGTTGAATGATTTAGGACTGGGTTTGTTGATTAAATATAGTCTATAGCTCTATAGGCTTTCTTTTCAGGCATTTTATTATTCCTTCATTCACAACAATATATATATATATAGGAAAGGAAGCCTGCTGGTTATACTTTTCTAATATCAGTAGTAGAGCTATTGATTGAATTTCAAAAGCACGCACTTTCCTGTCTATCCAGTCTCACACAAAGTTCCATCACTTGGGTTTAACAGCATCTGATTTATTAGTGAAGTGACAGTATCCGTTTGGATGATTTCGCTGACCATGCCTTTGCGAGATGCCGCTTTCTCCAGAGACCCCTGCTAATGAGGAAGCCAGTGATCATAGAGAGAGAGAGAGAGAGAGAGAGAGAGAAAGAGAGAGAGAGAGAAACATCGGAGTAGATCTGTGTGGAAAGTTGATGACATCAACATATGGCTTGAACATGAATTAGCTGAAGCCATAAACGGCTTGGGGTGATTTCAGCGATGACACTCCAGCTCCCTATGGGGGAATGAGGATGAGATTGGCAACAGTCCCCTCCTCTCTTACACCCCTCCTCCTTCATCCCCTCCTGCTCAACCCCCTATCGTCCCAATCAGACCCTCTCTCGCTGAGATGAGAGCTATAAATAGCAGCTCCCACAGCTCCAAGGACATGCAGATTTGCCGAGAATCACATGACCCCGGTGAGGAGAGTAAAGGAGAGGCAGACTAAGGAAGGGCTCAGAAGCTTCCCTCCTCTCAGGTGGGGTGTAATTGGCTTTTTTGCATAGGTTGCCATGCTCAAGGACTAATCTGGGCTAGGGCAGAGTGCTTCAAAATCTCTCTTTCCCACATTTTCTTGGACTCTTTTGATTTTGCCAACGTGTTTCCCAATCTTCCTTAGAACGGCATAGTTCTTTCCAGTTTTTTGCCTGTAATATGACAAAATGATCCTGTGGGACATGACGAAGAGAACATCCAGCCTCTGGCATTGGCAATAGAACAGCAATAGCTTTTCCTAATTTGTGGTGAAAGACATAACTGCACAAGAAAAAAAAAAGAGGGAAAGAGATAGAGAGAGAGAGAGAGAGAAAGCACATACACTATACCACCATACCCCCATCTAACATAAACTCATCTCCACATACAAAACAGCCCCATGTTTTCAGTCGCAGAAGCAGTGAGGAGACTTGGAATTGCTGTAACTGCAATGTGTTTGACAATCAGAGGTTTTATGTGGTGCCATCCACATACAAGGCAACAGGGTAATGACTCGTTTTATGGTTGTGGCAAACTCACATATGCATGAATATGTGCAGAATAACTCAAACACATAAACAGCAGCCGCATCGGTATTGTGCGCTCACATTGCGGCATGTTATTTGTTTCCTACTGGTTCTTACTGGTTCTGCTGAGAGCATCTCCTAAAAGCAACCAGTTGTTTAAATGTTTTTAGGATATTGCACAGCATTGCCATGAATCAATTAGCTGATAGAACAATTAATTTCTCGTCTATAAAAGGTAATTTGGTTTTTCGGAGAGGCTAAGGAAAGACTGAATTATGGCATTCGGACAATACGGGCACACTTTCTCCCTGGCTTTCTTTCTCTTTCGTCATCCCGTCTGTTTTTTCCTTCTGACAGGCAGCACACACTGTAGCATGTACACACAAAACTGGAATAATTTCACGCTTTTGTTCTTGAACAGACAGCGATAAAAACCCTCTCATTCCTCCAAAGCTGGTCAGTATCAAGAAAAGACACAAAAGTAGTTTGTGTGTGTATGTGTGTGTGTGTGTGTGTGTGTGTGTGTGTGTGTTTGTGTGTGTGCCTTTTCCCACCAAGACACGGATAGAGAGCAAGCCAGACACAAAGCCCCGGCATGAATGAGGGGTCATCCTCAGCGCAGCCTCCTCCTGATCCCCGGCCCTGCTTTTAATGAATGTCATTTTCTTGCATTAGCCAGCCCGATTGTTGGATAATGGTCTCCCCGACAATAACATTTAACCAATTCCCCCCGTCTTTCTTGGTCATGGCCATCTGAGGTGCTTTGGGGGCTAGTGTTGGTGGTAATTGATTGCATGATGTTAGCTGGTGGTGTAAACAGTGTCACATTCTTTTTGTCATCAGATTAGATAGCAATGACATTTTGATCATTTTGAATGTGTACTGATAGTAAGTGTTTCAATGTTATATGGTATAACTCTAAATTTGATAGCAAATGAATAAACACCTAACCATAGTTGAGAATTAATATAAAGACAACAATAAACCACAACTTAACAGTAAGCTAGAACTGAACTTTTATGGAGGCAGGTACAGACACAAGTGTGCATATTCATGGTTTTCATGGCAAACAATACAAATACATAGATCAAGGTCAGGAAAACCATTGTGGTTTGATTCCAAGGTTTGCACGCTGCACTGCAGTCTGGAAGTCAGAGTTTGATACCGTTGCCTGCGTACACATGAACATGTACACAAATTATTGGTGATTACACTCAGTTTGCTCTCGAGTTGCAAAAAAAGTTGTGATGTCTCATTGTGTAAGTGCAAAACTCATTATAAAAACAGTTCTACTATTTCTACTAATAAAACTGAAAGTGCTAATAAACTGCAACACTCTACACTAAACCCGTGTCGGTCACACTCTTCAACGCACTTCTCTGAAATAAAACATCAGAGATGTGCACAGTTAAAACATATAGAGCATTACAGAAACATTATGCACAAGGTGAAAGAATAATCAGAAGAACTTAATATTCACACGTAAGTCACTACACTGATCAGTTGAGTATGCTGTAATTGCAAAACAATTAACAAAAGAATGTGCAAAATAATAAAATGGACATATCATATTCAACTATCTTATTATGAATTAATTCTTAAAATGCATTCATGTGAATGCCCTGGCAGCTCACTTAGACTTTTTTTCCCCATAAAACTAGATATAGCATAACATCTTATGAGCCCTCCTTGTATGTCAATCACTCATCTTCTTTAGATGAAGGATGTTCTGTCTACACCAGGATTCAGAAGATTTTTTTCCAGGTTGATAATGACCCCAGAGTTAAACTGCAATGTTAAGCTTTGGTTTCAGTAGTGGCCGAAAATGAGTTTGGATCAGCCTCTGCCAGCTGTGCTAAACTGTCTGAGTGGGATTAGATAATAATATGAAATCCATGGCACTGGATGTGCTGCTGCACAGTGGTGGTCATGTCCAAATTTATAATTCCATTCTGAAAAGGGAAAAAATAATAATAAAAACCAGGAGGTGACCCAACATCTAAAGAAACATGATGGTCGTTTTTCAATAAAATTGTCACTTGCTTGAATGTTACAGTTTTCTCACATGGATGATCACCTAAATTAATACACTATGTAAATAATATCTTGTGTGAATGCACTTGTAAATGTTGACCGGAGGTCCTACCACAGTCTTAAATGGGAATAAATACAATGGTAATCACCATTTGTCTTCACTGTCCCTACTGTAGTTTGACTACAGTGGTTGCTAGATGGATGGAGGAATAGATGGATGGAAATAATACCTTATTCCAGAGTAATTTTACAGTTTTGTTTCTGGTTCAATCTTGTTCTGATTATCATGCCACTAATTATCAAATCATTAATTTTGGTCGAAATTCTTTTGCTAAGCTCTCAGTGGTCTAGCACAATTCTTATTGTGAAAACACATTCTCTGTGCACGGTTGAGTCACCAATCAAAGTATAATGCACCAACGAACAAAAAAAACACCCCTTACCTATGTTAATACAATTGACCATAATTATCCACTCAGTTTTCCTTATCATCTCAAGCATAAAGTCAAGCATACACATTTTGCTCAGGAAAACAAGCAACTAATAAGAGGATGCAGGAAGAAAATATTATGGAAGGCAAATGTGTGTACTGTATATTTATACAGGCATAACATTATGACCACCTGCCTAATATTGAGTGGGTCCCCCTTCTGTGTGTTCTAACACCTTTCTATCAGTCCATTTTCCTCAATTTGAGCTCCAGTATCTCCCAGCTATCTAGCCAATTTGGTCCTTGTGACTGTGGGTAGAGTTACAATATCTTGTTACAATGGCACCTGAAAGTGAGTGGGATATATTAAACAGAAAGTGAACCCTTGTTTCCTGAAGTTGATGGAAGGAAGCAGAAAACAATGGGCAAGCATAAGAATTTGACTTTGACTAGATCAGAACAACTCCGAAAATGCAGCTCTTGTGGGAAGTTCCTGCAGTCTGAAGGGGTCAGGCCATACCAAAATGAGTCGAAGGAAGGACAACTGGTGAATTGGCTACAGTGATGCATTTGGGGAGCAAAGGCTGGCCCATGTAGTCCAATCAAATAGAGGAGATACCTTATCTCAAACTGCTATATCCATAGGAAGGTGTCAGAATGCACAGGTTATAACTGTTTTGGTATATGAATGTATATATAATGGTGGTGACCAAAAGTATTGAGACAAAAGTCAAATTCAATATTTTATAACACTCACAATTTTTAACTCATTCTTTTTATGCAATGAAATCACTATACAAAAATCAATATTTCCTTTATTCTTCAAAACCTCCTGAATCTGGCTGGGCATTGAGCAAAAAGACTCCCTTGAGAATTCCATAGTTTAAGCTAGTTTTCTGCTAAAGGTGAACAGCCCGGCTTCAGACAGAAAACGTCCTGCCTTATATTTGTTCCATCCATTAACTAAACAAGCTGATTCTAATTATAACAACTCATCAGCCAGGCTCGAACTAATTAGTGAAATCACCTGTTCTGTGCACAGAAAATTTTTTTTGTCTTACTACTTTTCACTTTTCATATAAATTGTATGGTTGTGGATGGTAAATACTGGGCATTGAATAAAGTAACATTTGAGTGTTACAAGGTTCTTGAAATTATTTCTAAATTATGTAATTTGCCTAAATAGCAGCTGTAGGTCCCAGTACGTCCTGGGTCTTGGGTTTGAGGCTGAGTATTAGTTAATACTGTCCCTTTTTACATGTAGGTCTCCTCACTTCCCAAAAATATGCCAGTAGGTGTCACATCTAGGGTGTTTCAGGCTTATGATTAGTGTTCCTAGAGTCCACCCCATCCTAGATAAGGATAAAGCAGTTATCTGAAAACGAACAAATAAACAAATAATTTTTGGAGAATTAAATAAAACAAATATATAATATTCTCCTTATCTATATTTCTCCTTACAGGGAAAAAAGAAAATTAGAAGCAAATAATATGAAAGGAATCAAGGTATGAGTTGTTTCAATGAAGTGTATGACTTTGTTCATAAAATACTTCCAATGCTACAAATGTGTGGTACTAAGGAACATGAAACATAGTGAAATTCCCTTATGAAAGAGGGGGCAATATAACCATCTAGTCTGCTATCGGTGTGTAAAGCATTGTCCTTTGCCTTGTCACCATTGGCCCGTACAACACAGTACTCTTTCTAAAATTCCTAAATGCGATGTATGACATTTTCTACCTGCTCCCATAGAGACAACTTAGGGCCCCAGACAACACTGCTAGTATTGTTGAATGGGATCATATCAGCTTCCACTGCACCAATGACATCCAAGAAAGGTTCACTATATATTCAAGCTTCCATATGAAACCTACATGCTCCATTATTGTAATAGTACCAATACCTAAAAGTCGTCTGTAAACCTTCATTTTAGTGTAAAACCATTGATTATTGTTAATTCCCAAAATGGGTATGGGTAAAACACATACAGTATGAACCAAATGGAACTGCAGCATCCAAAGCATCAACTTAACTTCCTAAAAAAACAAATGGAGGAAAATCTCAAAGTAAATCCTTTTACAATATCCTGGAGGCTAGAAACTGATGACTATTTATTTTTATTTCTGTAACATCTTTCTTAATGTACATCTTTCTGTCTTGATTGTAATTATATTAGTGCTTCTTTCATGTGATTTCCTTTTTTGTATTGGAAAGGATTTAAGATGTGTTTGGAATCCACATGAACAATGGAGTCATCCTGAGGCAAGTCAATGATCTTGTGATGATATCAGTCAAGAGTCATGTCAAGGATGGATCAATGAATCTAAGCCCTGTACAGTGTTTATATAAAAAAATATGTGCATACATTATTCTCAGAGAGACAAATATTAATGTAAAACTCACTAGATAGATATTATATGAAGTGCCATATCAATATATCATCATAATTTATAGTTCCCTCTAAAAAGAATTTATGCAATGGCACTGAAAGGTTCTTGTTGCCCAAGAGTACCCCTTGCTTTCACTTGTATACACTGTGAACATTTGTTGTTTAAAAGAGAAAATAACCATGATGACAAGTGATTGTTGCTTTCAAAATCCATGACAATACACTATACAAAATATTACAAGAACAGAAATCCATGGGCTATACCACAAGATGCAAACAACTCATCAGGAATAAGAATTAGAAGGCCAGATTAGAATTTGAAAATAAATAAAGAGATGAGCCACAAAAGGCTTAGGGCCTTCCAAAACCTCTTCCAAAGTCATGGAAAGGCCAAACTATGAACAGAGAAAGGGTCTGCTATGATCTAAACATATAAGCTTAATATCAGTGGAGGTAGTCAACTCATGGCTTGTCAAAAACCATGGAAGATTTTACCAACTGATCATACATTTTACCTTCTATGCAGGTACAGAACAACTGAAAAAAGGTTGCTGTATAAACCTGCTGTGGCTTGATGTAGTTTTTGCAATAGATCTGCAACCAATACTGTTGTTCATTTTAAAATAACTGGAAATTAAAGCTGAAATTCTGACCTATCGTCTTATATTTGTCCTTTGAACTCAGACCCAAATGTCTGCAGAATAGAGCAAAAGCAAAATAATTGGACTTGTGGTTCCAGCACTCTCAGAAGGATAGAACTTTAATAACAGCTTTATTCTAACTACTGTATGGTCTTGGTGAATCCAATGCCTAATACTGGGGATATAGTTTACACCCCAATACATTGTCGGACATTGTACTGTATATAGACGCACACATACGGGCACATACACACACAAACTCATTGATTCACAACTAAGAGAAATTGAGTATTGTATATGATATATATATACCTATTGTACATAGAATTGTATATTGTATATACAGTATACTATATACCTATATATAGTAACATT
>JAQMYG010000036.1:28647245-28661430 GCA_030014215.1 Clariallabes teugelsi | reverse complement strand
TAATGTTGTGCTTTTTTGAGAGTTTTTCCCATTGTTTTTTTTGTTTTTTTTTAACTGTGTCGGTTTGTGTTACAATCAATTAGAGTGTCAGAAACAAGAAACAAATGACCCACTGCAAAACTGGCTGGGACACTTTATCCACATCACAAACTGTTTTTCCCCTGCCAGAACAAAGGGGTAAAGTATTGCTTGGATTGATTTATCCTGTCCTGAAAAGACCCTACATCTATATCGCTCATGCCTCAGCCATTTGCCTCTGTTTAGGTGTGACATGTCTAAGTGGAAATGCCATATCTTGTCTGTACAGTAGCATAGTGTATAGAGACTGTTCTCATTCCTAAATGTCATGAAGATTGAAGTGACAGTGTTAAAGCTTAGGATGAGTTGCAGTCTCATTTTCCCTCATATACAACACATGACTGACTAAAGTGACCCAGATCTCTTCTGACCCTGCTCTCATTGCTCTTCTTCGATGTCTAGACACAACATTGGCTTGCACTGTCGCTCAAAATAGGAAAACTCACCTGTGGCTTGTTTTACAGCTTTCAGACTTGGGTTTCGAAGTGGAAAATTAAGCTGTTTAGTGGTTGAGGACCGAGTGTAGCCAATTTGTAAATGAGTGTCATCTTCAGCTGCAGTGCTTTTCAAATGAACACAAGAGACCTTGCTTTATGAATGTTGTGCTAATGTGTTTGGTGTTTTGCACAAAGTGTGACTCCAACTTGAAATCTATGTTAGGAAAAAAAAAAAAAAAGGTTGCATTTTTACAAATATGGGTACACAGTAGGTTTGATACATGACTTATTGGAGACAAATTTGCCAATTTGGACAGAAATGTCTTTTCTGGCAGGCAGTAGTTTATTCATGATTTCTTACAGTTAGACATATTATGACACTGATTGGAACATGGACCTGAAGTTAAGTTTTGTGGGCTGTGACTGTAGATTTTGATTTTTGTACTGATTGCCTCATTTTGCCTCAGTCCTTCTGTGTGTTTTAGATTTGGAAATATTCTTATGCCACAGTCTGTTCTCTGTCAGAATGTGTTTATTCATTTGATATAACACTGTGTCTCTGATACTATTGTGAATCCCTGTCTCCATTGGCAAACTGCTGTGATATAAGGGGAAAAAAATTATTAGTATTCTATGGTACTAAAAAATGCAATAAATGTTCAGGTGAATGGGTGTGTGAATGTGCGTATGTGTGTGTGCCCTGCGATGGATTGGCACCCTGTCCAGGGTGTCCCTTGCCTCGTGCCCGAAGCTTCCTGGGATAGGCTCCAGGCCCCCCGCGACCCTGAATACAGGATAAAGCGGTATAGAAGATGAATGAATGAATGAATGTTCAAGTGATCAAACATTACCCACATGCTTGATTATTTTTCTATAACAGCACACACTGTTGTGTTTTACACCCTATATAGATTAAGCAACTCTAATTCAAATGGTCAACTCAGTTTCTCGGATTCTCAACAGTCACCTGAATTTCTGTTTTAGATTATTTAAAATGTTTTTTTTTCTATAGATTTAAATAGTGTGAATTTAATTTGTATATTATACAGTACTGTGCAAAAGTCTTGAGTCACCCATTAATTTCCTTATTCATCTTCTATACCGCTTATCCTGTGTACAAGGTCAGAGGAAGCAGGAGACTATCCCAAGAGACTTAGGGCATACACAGGTTGCAAATCCATCGCAGCACACACAAACACACACATACACACTTTAGGAGCACCAGTTAACCTAATCTTCATGTCTTTGAACTGTGAGAGCATCAAGCATGGGGAGAACATGCAAACTCCACACACACAGACCCAGAGGCAGGAATCAAACCCATATCAGATTCAATTAAATTAAATGATGTAGATTAACTTAAAAAATGGGAACAAATATTTTACTGTGTCAGGCAGAAAATTTCCTAAAGATACAATTTTAAAATTGGTTGCTTATGTAACAACATTAGCAGCAACCTCCTTTCCCCTCTCATCTGTTCCAACCACCCAGGATTATTAGCCTGATTGTCTGTCATCACCCGCACCTGTTTCTCACTGGTTCCTGTCTAAAGGTAGATGTTTGTATGCTTGAATGATTTATACTGTAGATCACTGTGTGGCTTAACAAACAAACACAAAAAAAAACATTCCTTTGAAACTGCTCAGGTACAGGGACTGGATTGAAAATGAGAGTTTTCCAAAAATTAAAGCCAAATAGTCCTTTAGAAAGCCTGGAGAATTATTCCCCAAGACAATATTGAGAGAATACAAGAAAGTCTGGCCCTTTGAAAGCAAAATCTAAAGAAATGAGTGGTGACTCAAGAATTTAGTACAGTACTGTAAATAACTATAATAACCCTTTTAGTCAGCTTCTGATTCAGTGTTTAATGTGTATACATGCTTGGTGAATTGAAGCAGTGGTCAACATCCTTTCCCCTCCTAATGCTTGAAGCAGAATCTGCCTGCAAAATCACAGCGGTGTCTATGCTGACATGAATGAAATGATCAGATTTGTTTAAAAACCAGTAGGCAAATTGGTCTGTAATTTTCTCATGGAGAAAAACACTGACATTGTTGCTTTACATGGAAATAAAAATGCTAAGTAGCACCTGCAAATGATGTACGTATCCCAGGTTCCCATGTAAATGATAACCTGTCCGAATAGAGCTTATGCTGGCTTTTCTCCATCTAGCCCTACAGTACTCTCAAAAAGATAACTCTTTGAATGAACTTAATTAAATCATGGAAAGAATTTCCACGTGATTTAATGGCTTTCTTTCAGTATTTAACAATTTTGTTGGCCCAAATTCATATTCTTAGGTTCGGTCAAATTAATTTATTAGGTTCATTTAACTTATTTACTATAGCCAACATATTTTAAGATTCATCCTACATAAATGAATAGGGTTGGTATAACGAATTTGGTACAACGTGGAAATTCTTTTCATGGTTTATGTTCATTCAAAGAGTAACTACAATGTAAAAATAATGGAAATCTTTTCTATTTTATATCGAATTTAAGTGAAACTATTGGCAGCAGAGATCTTCAAAGTCCAGACAGGCCAGCTGATTCAACACGATTAAGGTGTTGGTGAATTAAAGACTTTGCTGGACACTGGCCAGTCATGACTCGAGTTGAAGAGCCCTGGTCAACAGAATTCTGTGAAGAAGGTAAGCATAACACAAATGGGATAAAACAGAGACTATATTTAATAAAAAACCCTGTTTTACACCAGCAGCAACTTACAAATGAGGTCTTAATTTGAAAAGATGTACAAATATAAAACACCACAAATAAGTATTAATCATACAAAACATAAATAATGACTTTTAAATATGACAGTCAGATATGGTTGGTCATGAAACTCTTGAAGCAGATGCAGACAGAGGACACTTTTCAGTTACAAACTGCTGTGAAAAAATATAGAGATAGACATTCATTTCAAATCCATGATACTTAATTTACCAAATGAAAAATACTTATACTTTGTTCCTATCGCTTCACAACTCATGAGAACAGACCGTAACCAGAACCAAAGTGCAGATTAAGCATACTGTATGACCATTGGTATTTTAAGTGTAACTTCTCGCAAACACTTCTTGCGATGCTTGCTTTGATCTTTCTGATTGTCGCATAGTGACAGGATCTCCTTGGTTTATGTCAACATGAATGAATCTAATACATGTTAAGTTGTTGAATTTCATACAAATACAACATGATTTAACCATGTTAATCTTGGAAACATGAAATTATTGTGTACAAAACACATATTACATTTCAGTACATGTAACAAGTAACCAGTTTCCTTTTTTTGAGTATAGGGAATTTTTGTTTGTTTGTTTGTTTGTTTGTTTGTCTGTCTGTTTGTCTCTCTGTCTGTCTGTCTGTCTGTCTGTTTGTTTGTTTGCTTTTTAAAAGCAAGGTATGTCTGATATTATCACTCCCAACTAAAAAGAACTACAAAAACTACACTACCCAACCCAAAAAAAAGTCACCAATTGCAAGAAAGTAGGTATGAGCCTTCCATTGAATAATTACTGCAGTGATTAATATGGTTTAGCTGGCAAACAGGATATTTAGGCCTAACTGATGCAGTGAAGAGCTTCTCATTTCTTAAACAACGTCAGAAGACATATCCTGTGGTCATGGAAAAGATGTTTCAGAGGGGTCAAATTATTGGACAGCATCAAGCAAAGAAAACAACTAAGGAAATTGCTGAAACTACTAAAATTGGGCTAAGAACTGAAAATGCATCATTAAAACTATCATCTTCGAGGAGTAGATTGGAAAAACATCCTGAATGAGCATGATGGGAGAATCACTTAAACGCCTAGTGAAATTAAATCATAAAACAAAAACAGTAGAACTCACGACTGTTTAATAGTAAAAATAAGAGTATTTCTATACAAACAACGAGAAGAGAACTCAATAAAGTGGGACTAAACAGCTGTGTAGCCTTAAGAAAAACTCTTATCGGTGAGGCTAATTGGGAAAATGGCTTCAATTTGCTAGGTGGGATAAAAAAAAATGTACTGTGGAGCATTAGAAAATGGTCACATGGTCTGATTTACCATGCCTAGTGCCTATCATGCAACCCTGTGGGGGCAGTTCTAAGATCTGTGGTTACTTTACTTGGTCAGGTCTAGGTTCAGCAACGATGTGTGCAGGTCTGCTGAGTTCCTGAATCCTGAATCTATCATTGGATCTTTTTTCTTACCTGTTGGCACGTTCATAGTCCAAGATGATGATGCCAGGATTCATTGCATTCAAATTGAGGAAAAAGTAATTCCGGAAGCATGGGAAATAATTTTCAGACTTGGATTGGCCACCACAGGGTCCAGACCTTCTCCAAATCCCATTGAGAACCTGTGGGATGTGCGGGAGAAGATGTTAGGCAGCAGACCAACTCTCCCATCATCAATACAAGAACATGGAGAGAAATTAATGCGACTCTGGACTGAAATAAGTGCTGTGACTTTGCATAAGCTTATCAAAGCAATACCACAGTCACAGTCAAAGCAAAAAACAGTCCTACAAAAATATTAGAATGTGCAACTTTTTTTTTTTGGACAAACAGTGTATATCTCTGTGATTTTAAAGAAGACTCTACCATTTGATGCTCTGTGCCAACCAGAAGGCCCTTGCCAGCGAGGATGTGTGTGATTCACACGTTTCAAACTCTCAAAAATATTTCCTGGCCACAAATTGTGGACCATCTACCCAACCCCTGTGGTTAGAAAGCCATTTGAGAACCTGGCGTTGGTCTGTCTGAAAGGTGTTACAGAAACTTGGCTGTACCTTCTCCAATGCGAACGCTGGTCAAATATGTAATTTGTTAACATAGTCCTTACAGGGTTACATTATGTCTTCCAGCACCATGACTGCCAGGGGTGTCTGCCAGGGCTCTAATTAATACAGTACTTCTGGATCTGCTGCACTCCAAGTACTCCCAGCCCACCTTCCTCCATCTCTGGACCACCAATATTTTTCCTGGTAGTTGACTGCAAGTGAGACTGGGGAACCTCACTTTGAGAAATCTGACCAGTTACACACTAGTGTGTCCCAGGGTATTAGTGACTTTTCCACTGCTCTTCACCCGTACCTTAATGACTACACCTCATATGGCTCGGCTCTTCTGTTAAGGATGCTCCTGTTATCTTAAATACAGTTGACACAGGAGTCACTGATGTCATCTGAAATGATAACAAATCTGCTTATAGTAGATGGGACGTTGAAAAGCTGGTCCAATATTCAAATCTCAACATTGCAAAGCTGGAAGTGGGCTTCTGAAGCTCCCCCCTTCTGCCTCTCTTTACCATATTGCACTGTGTCTATGGAGACCTTTTGTTTCCTGGGATCTTCTATCTTTCAAGACAGGAAGAGGGAAGCCAACATTGATTGAATTGCCAGAATGACCTATCAGCGTCCAACAAAAGTCTAAACAGGTCCACACAGACACCTCCATTCCATTCTATCTCAATAATAATGTGATTTGGCTCAGCAACCTAAACAAACTTCAACGTATAGCCAGATCACCTGAAAAGTTCATAGAATGAAACACTCCCATGAGGACCTGTTCTAGTCCAGAACCAGAAAAGATCATTGGTGACCCTTCACACCCAAACCACCACATATTCAAACTTAAAACCACATTAAAGCCTTCAGACACTGGAAAATTCTCTTTTCCCTTGCAGTCTCACATGTGACCACATACAGTATGTTCTACACGGATATGATACTGTAACTAGGTCATTGATTTGTATTCACATGCTTGTGCAGTCTTCTACTTCTTCTTCTTCTTCTTCCTTTAAAGTGCAATATATTTATAGCATTCAGTTTTTGGTTTTGTTCTAGAGATGCTATACCTTATTTGGATTTAATAGATAAAGTGCTCTAAATTAATATAAATTAATTTAAGAAACAAAGCTATCTACTGTCTATGACAATTTGGGGTTTAAATCTAAATCCTGATACAAAAACAGTTGGAACCCTATACAAAAACACTCCATTACACCCATATCCTGTAAATAGCAAATCTATGTTATATTAGTGCTGCCTGCGTCCTGTTGTCCTTGTCTTTGTTATCTTATGTTACGTCTATAAGCACAACAAGAATTGAACAACCGAGTCAAATTCCTTCTATATGCTATTATCCTTGGCCAATAAATCACAAATTGGATTCTGATTTTTTTTTTTTTTTTTGAAGGCACCATGTTCACTGGTCCTCACATGCATATCCAAGGAATTTTAAATGCTTCCAGCTATTACAAAATGAATCCTTTTGAAAAAGCTTCTTAAAATCATTGGTTGTTATGAATCATATCACTTTGCCTCTGTACAGTCTTCACTAGCAGCCCATCAAAATATGAAAGAAAAGGATGCTGATATAATCTGGTCCTCCATTAATTCATAGCCATGATAGTATTTTTTTAATGCGCTGTACTAGGCAGCTCCCCCTAAGCTACAGAAATATAGGACCAAGTGCAAGTGTAGAAAGTTTAACGTTTTAAATATCGCCTTTGCTCTTTCCACTGGCCTCGGATTCTTCCTGCATCTCTGATTCTTAACCCTCACTCCGTCACTCCATATGCCCATCTGCTTTTTTTTTTGTTTCTGTCTCTCTGAGATTCCATCTTGTGAAGCCTGGACCAGACAGAGGCTGGGGTTAGTAAGGTTAACGGCGCTGCGCAATTTGAATTTGCACGGACACCGACATGAAAGAGAGAGCATTTTGTCTGTTTGTTATTGTTAATAAAATCATTTGTGTGTGCTTGAGTGTGTGTGTGTGTGTGTGTGTGTGTGTGTGTGTGTGTGTGTGTGTGTGCGCGCGCATTGTGAGTGTATGTGTATGTGTGCCTTTTCCAGAGTCATTACACTAATTGTAGTGAGGCAACCATTATTTTCCCAGCAGAGATAGATGTGTGTGCAAAGATTAGAGATATCCTCTAAAGGACTGTGTGAGTGAGTGTGTGTGTATGCATGTGTGTGATGAGCTCTTCTCATTCTCTAGACACAATGGTGAGAGAAATGACTGACTGGGTGCCCCTGGAGGGCTGCTGTTAAACCTTCCAACTGTGTGTGTGTGTGTGTGTGTGTGTGTGTACCTCCAAGACAGGTCTAGTTTTTATGTGCATGTTGTATATTCATTAACACTAGAACACTAACCACACACTTTAGCCATTTCCTGTTAAGTAATGAATGCACTCCGACACTGGTGAAGTGTGCCACTCATTCACTTGCCCACGCATTCCTCAGGTTCCTCAATCCCCCACAAAATTTTGCTAAAATGTTGTTGTTTTTTTTATCGTAAAGATGTATTCTTCAACCCTTCCTGTGGCGCGCTAGTTCATCTAAACCACACCAGTCTTATTTTCTGCTGAGCCAGTGTTATTCAACGAGGCTGAGTAAATCTCATATAAAGTGCGTATTGATCTGCAGGCCCATAATCACTTTGATTTGGCCCTGGTTTGGGTGACCTCTGCCGAGCTCTGGAGATTAAGAGTCGCTCCCACAGCGCTTAGCGTCATTTTGCTATGCATGAGGATTTTTTTTTTTTTTCAAAAATAATCCCATCAATAATCTAATCACAAGTACTTACATTTGTAATTCTGAAGGTTAGACTGTTTGCTTTTTCAATTACTGTACAACAAATAACTCTGTACAACAAATAACGTACCGCATGTCTATTCTTTGTCTCTGGGTTAAGGACAAGTCGATTCAACCACATAATCTGTTTTTTTTGTTTGTTTGTTTTTTGTTTTTTTAATAATATGTTCATAATATTTCATAACAGTTTCCTTAAAAACAGAACCACACATGTTTACATTAAAAAGAGCATGCTTTTAAGAATTTTTTGTTCAAATTTTCCTTTTTCATGCTATTTATAGTCAATTACATTCAATTTATATAAATTAGTAGGCCACGGTACTATAAGAATTATTGTTCGAAACCATATACTGCATGTCAGATTTCCACTTCACTCACACCAGCGAAGACACGAAGCAACAAAGCAGCCTGAAGTCAATAATTTTCATTGAGAGCTGGCAATTTACAGTGGCAGAAGTGACAGTGACGACCAGGTATATTGACACATTTCTTTTCTGCCCACTGTGAAACATTGGGGGATGTTTTTTTCTTATTTTTTAGAGTTGATCACTTACTGGATATATAAAAGTTCTCAGCTTATTTTGGTGCTTAAGTAGATTTTCTGGAGATTTAATTTTGATTATTATGAAGTTTGTTGGATGTAGTTCACACTTCAAAAGTTGTCAGATTGTCCTCATAATTTTTGTTTAAAAAAAATTAAATAAGCAACACATAAGACGGAGTGCCATTGTACTGAATATCATCACAGCACTAATGATCATCCATGCTGATATTAAGCACAACAGCACAGCCTTGTGTGTGATATTGCTTCTGTATAACAGTCCCACAAATACCATTTATTATAAACAGATTATTACTTGTTTGTTTATTTGTTCATTTGTTTTGCTCCACGAACACATATCCTTCCACAACTGGTGGAACTAACTAATCTCTACTAGCGAAGCTGGTGACCAACAGTTTGCGACTGAGAGTTTGTTTAATTCACAGGGGTGAAAGTAGTTTTCTTACTGGTACAGTGTAGACAAAATGTGAGGAGAATGAACCATGGATGCGGTGGATAGTCATACAAGATTTACTTTATATTTCAACTTATTCCACTTTAGAATATCAACTAACTTTTGGGTTCTTGGGTTAAATCCTAAATAGCATTAAAAGGAAAGCAGTAGGGTGTACAATCCCTTTTTCCACACAGCAAGTAGTGGTTGATCAGTGGTTAGAGACGGATTTGGGATTCAGCCTTGTGCTTTAAGCTGGTTAACCTTGTAGCTTGTATTAGCTAGGAACAAAACAACATGGACAGTTCAGAGGCAATTCAGGAAAGCTTTAAAGTAATTATTAAGAAAACAAAGTGTTGTTTGAGATGACAACATTATGTTTTTGTCCAATCAGATTTCTCCATCAGAACTAACTGTTGCATAACTGCAATATAGTTCCAATTTTCACTATTCCTAACTTATAAAATATTGTGTAACCTAGAGCGTTATATTTATCAAACTTTTAATTTGGAATACTGATCTGTCATATGACTGAAATAATTTGAATGTTTTGCCAGTCTGATGTCCTCTTCTTTAAGGAAAACACGCATACGCAAAGGATAAGCCAATGAAGTGCTACTCAGCTGCTATGGGTGCAGCTCCATTTACAAAAGTTATAATTATTCATAATTATCATAATCATCATTTCATGAGTCACTGTAGCTCAGCGGATAATGGTCACTGCTCTCTTGCATCTCTAGTGTCAAAAGTTTTAGTCTCCCCCTTGGTCTGTGTGTGTGGAGTTTGGGTGTTCACCCTATGCTTTGCGAGGTTCCTCATGCTTTGTTCTCTGATTTTTTTTTTCTTTCTGTGAAATTATTTAAATGTACAGGTTTAGACAGATTTACAGCATCATATTAATGAACCAAATATGACTGTCCAGTTAGGGCAGAAATCTGTAGTAATTGACGAATGCCAGTGTGCATAGCTTCAGGACAGAAATTATTCAGGTAGTACTTTTGTATGCACTTTCTGTAATTCACTCTGGATAAGTGACTAAATGACTAAATGACTTAAATGTAACTTGTAAATGTAAATTGTAACTTCGCAATATTTACCATTTGTGTGTGTGTGTGTGTGTGTGTGTTTGTGTGTGTGTGTGTGTGTGCATGTGTGTGTGTGTGTGTGTGTGTGTGTGTGTGTGTGTGTGTGTGTGTTTGTGCGCGCACGCAAGATATTTGTTCCTAGTTACAGCTGTACGCGTGCTGCTTGCAGAGGCTTGAAGTTCCTGATGTTCCAAAATAAAACAGAACCGGTATCTTTGGACCCACTTCAACCACTGTAATGTTAACAGTGATGTAATGCACAGATTGGATTTATAGTATATTCAGCCTAACTTTGACTATAAAACATCTGTCTTGCAGACACACCTCTAAATTATGGACAAATAACTGCTTTTAAATATGTTCTGCAGTGTGTATATAGCAGATATGTACAGTAGGCATACCTAACTGGCCAGCAACTGCTGGGGAAACCACGGCAACCAGAAGGGAATTTTATTTAAAATCATCGTATAAGAGCCAAGTTTATTAACTTAGATAAATATGCTTTGATTTTGTTACTATATATTACATACAGCAATGTTCATCCATCTGTCTTTTTTTCCAAGTCGATAATTCCATAACCCTAAATCAACTTTTCTGTCTGTATCTGTTAAGGAAACAACTATAATATATTCATTACTAAGGTTATCAGCATACAGAAATTTAGCGACTCAGGTTGTTCTAATTGGAGTATGTTCATAATTCTAAACATACATAAATCCGAGAATGATGTCCAAGTGAGCATAATTGTTCCTTCTCTGGATAGAAAGGCTGGATTTCTGTTGTCCATGTTGATTAGAAAAAGACCAACCAGCCTTTCTAAATAAAAATGTGTTTTGAAGTCCAAAACAACATTGGGCTAAAAAAAATGTCTGAATGACTGATGGTGCAAATATTTGTTTCCTGTAAATTGCAATATGATGTTGCGGAAAATAGAAGAATTAGACAACATGACAAGGAAAAATAAACATTAAAATAATCATCTAGTAACTAAATATACTGTTTTAGGAATATTTGAAGTTTGTAGAAAATTGTCCTGCATACTCTATTTGTCATATTTGATACTATGTCTTAGTTTAGAGACAAATCAGATTATCTTTAAAATAGCACTCTGAAACCATAGTGGTACACAGGACAATGGTGATATAATAATAATAATAATAATAATAATAATGCTGTTGCAGGAATGAATAGGGGGAAGGGGTGGTTAAGGTGTTGGACTGCCAACCAGGAGGTTGCCGGTTCGAGCCCCGACGCCACCGGGTTGCCACTGTTGGACCCTTGAGGAAGCTCCTTTGTGCTCAGATACAATCGGGCGACAAGTTGCCAACCCGACCCTGTAAATAAGAGCCACAGAAACAATGGCTATATAGTCACATCCATTCAAACTAATATTTTTTTCATCCCAAATTGATCAGAAGGTGTTGATTAATTGGACTTAACAACAGCTCAAACATTAGTGCTGCTACAAGGCTAATCAAAGGCTTATATTGAAGTGCTCATTCTACTCATAATAAATGATATTTCCTATAGTAACAGGTTACTCAAGCATTTTATCCATCCATTTGCTGTACCACATATCCTGTGTGTGGTCACAGGGGATCTGGAGCCTATGCTAGGGCATGAGGCAGGGTATACCCTGGACAAGGTGCCTGTCCATTTCAGGGCACAAGCACACACACTTACACACACAAACTTACAATAGAGGGACATTGGAAATGGCAGTCAGACTAAATTTGATGTCTTTGAACTGTCTGGGGTAATGGATTACCCAGAGCAAACTCACTAAACACAAGGAGGACAAGCAAAACACTAATACCATCAACAGGTGAGATTCAAACCCCCAAACATGGAGTTGCGAGGCAACAGGGCTAACATGTATTCCACTGTGTCACCTCATAGTCTTCACCTAAGACTAATAAAAAATAGATTAAAATGCTATTTAACGAAGCTGGCATCTTAATTATTGAATAAATTGATATGAACATTTATGTAAGGAGTCTCCAGTGTAAAAGGAAGGAGGTTATTACTTATTTCATATAGGTTATTACTTATTAAGCGTCATTCAACAGAAAGCGAATATGTGTTATCTCTTCAATGTACGCTGCTCGAACGAGAGAGATAGAGAGAGAGGGTGTGTGTGTGTGTGTGTGTGTGTGGTTACAATACCAAGACCCACGTGTATTGAAAATGAACCATGCCACTCTGTAAACAATCTTAATTAAAGCAGGCAGTGTAAGACTCACGCTGACCGTCACACTCTGTTTTTATCTATATGTTATGTTGTTATTTTCCATGCTAATTAGCTTTAATCCCTCTCTCTCTCTCTCTCTCTCTCTCTCTGATGAGGTGTCAGACAGTGTGTGAGAGAGAATGGGAGCAAGAGAGAGTGAGAAAGAGAGAGTATGTGTGAGCAAGAGACAGTGTGGAGTACAATAGAAATCAGTGTAGGGAGTACAAGAGCACGTGTGTGTGTGTGTGTGTGTGTGTGTGTGTGTGTGTGTGTGTGTGTGTGTGTCATGGTCAGGGTTTCTATTGTCACTTAGTATAATGATAGCCCACAAGTGAACATCCTTTAATAAGCCAGGCCTGTGTGTAATAGTGGTGTTCAGTAATTGTCCTGAGAGACAGAGAGAGAGAGAGAGAGAGAGAGTACTCGTCTCTCCATTTCCTCCACATACATACCCCACTGGGATTCTCTCGTCATATCTCTGACACTAGAAACGTGTTAACTAATGGCTAATTAAAACGCGTCATTAATGAATAGCTAATGTGACGAGATAAGGGAAGTCAGCTAAATTAAAACGTTTCCTGTTGTCCCTGACAGCGGTAACCAGAGGAATGCATTGTGGGTCGCTCACTTGAGCATGCCAGAGCTTCTGCTGGCACAGAGGAAGCGCCAACTTCCTGCCAAAGCAGGAAATGCAGTGCACTTGGTTAAAATGTTATACGGCACTACACAAATGACAAAAAAAGTCATTTATTGGGAATTTAACTTGTACAAACTCGTAAACAGTGGCAAACTGGCCATAATTACTTGAAAATAAGAAGAAAAAAAACAGGGGTAGCTCAGTGGTTAGCTAGATGTTTAACTACTGGTCAAAAGCAGGACCTTATCCCTCATCTTAAATACAGTAAATGTAATGTAAAAACAAAAAGACATGTATCTTAAAAATCATCCCTATATCTAGGTATCTAAGTAAAAGCATAGTAACTGCACTATCTATAACAAACAGAGTACACAATATTCATTTCTTTTCTATACCACTTATCCTGTATAGGGCTGAAGGAAGACCCTGGATACAATTTAGGAAGCAGTTAATCTAATATTCATGACTGTGGGGCAAACCGTAGTACCTGGAGGAAACCCACCTGGCATGTGGAGAACATGCAAACTCCACTCCGCAAACCTGAGACTGGACCCTCGACCATAGAGGTGCAGGGCTACGATGATAACCAATACACCACTGGTGCACAGAACGGGTCGTTTAAATAAAGGATATCTTTTAAAACATTATTTAGACAGTTGTTATAGATGGTACAATTAGTATTTTTTCACAGCTCAATGATCACATCTTTCTCCAGATAAGTAGAGTCAATTTTAAACATTTCTCTCATGACATGAAATACCACCACAACTTGGCCTATTCTTCTATTTCTTCTATTGCTCAGTGGTTAAGGCATTGGACTACAGTTCAGAAGATCCCAGGTTCAAACCACACAACCACCAAGTTGAGCAAGGCCCTTAACCCTCAGATGTGTAATGAGGTGGGGAAAAAAATGTACATCATTCTGGATAAGAGCATCTGCCAAATGAGTAAATGTAAATATTTATCACCATAGTTGCAAGTAAAACCTCTTACTATTATATCCAAGTATTAGCTTTAAAATAATCAACATACATAAATTTGAAAAATCTAAAACTTAGATTATAGCATATCTTTATGCTATCTTATAGCATAACAGAAAATAGCATATCTTTAGTAAAACAGGGTGTATATATATA
>JAQMYG010000036.1:28635547-28645631 GCA_030014215.1 Clariallabes teugelsi | reverse complement strand
GCTGGAGCTGGTCCTTCTCTGGATGCCTCAGGAACCTCGCAGGGTCGGCCTTTGTCTACTGAAGCTGGCACAATCACCCGATGCCTCGGGATGGGTAGAAGGATACAGAACAGATGGGGAGAATTAGCGTAGTTGCCATTTAGTATAGGTGTACTAGAGTATGAGGTTATGGGTTGAGTTACGTGTATGCCAAACAGACAGAAACAGAAACAAAACAGACATGTTAAGAAACAAGCAAAATATAGAAATCACTAACATTGGAACTGAAGCTATGATTTAGGACTAGGCACTTGCATTAGAATAAGCATAAGCCGTAGTGTAGCATGGTGTGGCATTGTGATGAATCACAGTGTAAGTGCTGAACATAAAATGAGCATGGGGCTGGGTGGCAATTTGGCACGGGGGCTGAAACAATGCTTGGTATGGGAGGTACAGGTGCACTTGGCATAAGAATTAGGTCGGAACTTGGCACAGTGGAACTGATACTGGCCATACTAGAGCTTGGCGTGGGCACCAGGTTGTTGCTTGGCGCACTGAAACGCATGTACATAGGTATGAAGCTGAAACCTGACATGGGCATGGGGCTGCAACTTGGCATGAGCCAGGACTTGACACAGGAACTGTGCCAGGACATGAAAGTCTGATTTATGGACCTTTTGAGAGAGCTTGGCACCAACATGACATCCTCAAAGCTAGGGTGTGGAACAAGCAGGATATCATCAAAGTTAGTTTGTGGTTGAAGCACAACATTCATGAAGCAAGGCAGTAAGGTATCACTGAAGCACGGTGTTTTTAAAACAAGCAGGTGCTGCAAACAGTACATCCTCAAAGCCTGGGGGGTTGGAGAGCATGGCTTGGGCAGAAAATAGCATATCTTTAGTAAAACAGGGTACATCTCAGGTAGTGCAAGGCATGATTCAAACAGGACAGGGCAAATGTGGAAGGCTGTCTAGTTAGCCTCTGCAGAAACAAGGTTTGGCTTCAACTGAAACCTGATATTGTAGGTTAACTCAACTTTACAAGGTACTGGAGGTTGACTTACACTGGCAGAGTAACCATAAGTATGACTTTGGAGGCCATCATGTTGACCTCCACAGGGTGTTCAGCATGGAGCACGGCAAAGAGAAGAAGCATGGTTAGATCATTAAGGTCTGATGTCATAGTGTTGTATATGAAGCCTCCTCCCCTGGATATCTTTGTGATTTGTGCTGTAGGCCCTTGGTTGGTGCACAGGACTATGAGCTTCTCAATCTGACATCTCTGCACTCTGTGCAAACACCTTAGACATAATAAGGGGGTACCTCAGACATAACAAGGGCTGGCACCCCAAGTCATGCTCAAGTCAGAAGCCAAAGTTGCCAAAGCCTAAGCCTGTTGTCCTCCCAATACTCAACCCATAGCCCAATTTATGAAGGATTGTTGCTGCATGATTTCTCCAGATATAGGCCAGCATTTCAGCTCACACAATCAGGAGCTCGGCATTTGAGGCTCTGGGTTGCTGATCAGAAAGTGGGGGTGCAAGACCTGCTACCACTGTTGGGTCCTTCAGCAAGACCTTTAAACTTATGCCCTATACAATTCCAAGCCCAGTTAGGAAACGGAAGGGTTGCAAATAGAAAGGCATTCAGCGTAAAACCTGAACCAGATCTTGCAGATATAATGATCCAATGTGACAACCGCTAGGATAAAAGAGACAAAGCCCAAGGAATAAATAAGTAATTGTGTTTCTTTGTTTTGTGCTCGATTGTGCTTTGTTTTGTGCATAGTTTAGTACATGCTTTGTGGTTCTGAACCCATCATTAGCAAACCTTGATATCTGTTTTGTTTTCCTGGTTCTGATCTGACTTCTGGTTTTTCAACTTGGCTCTGTCTGGCCTAGTTTATGCTGTTTGTTGATTGCCTGACCATTGCTGTTCCGTGACTATGACATTGACCTTCATTTTTTTTTTATGTTTGCCAAGATTAATAAAGTTCTTTTGAGCAGCACTTTCGTCCTCATCATCATTCCTGGCACTCACATGAACAGTTAGACAAACATGTTTGTTCATAAAAATATTTTTACTGTTTTTTGTCCTTGGCCCTTTGCCCTCATGAGAACCTCTTGAATTTATTTATTTATTTTCCGGTAATGGGGTTAGGGCTTGATCATAATCCACAAATATCTACATCAATAAACAAACGAGTGAAACCCCACAAAAGATAAAAGTGTGTGTGTGTGTGTGTGTGTTAGCTACCACAGTTCACACCTGTAGATTGTTGAGTGTATGGATAGAGTGTCAGTGCTGGTCACATACATTTACTCTCCTCTTTGCTTTGGAATTGAGGTGTGTGTGTGTGTGTGTGTACAGAGGAACCTGTCTCTACTTGTACTGACTACCAGGATTGAAATGTAGGGTTTGATAAGCATTATAAATAAGAAGAAGAAGAAGAAGGAGGAGAAGAATAAAAAGCAGAAAGAAAGAAAGAAAACAAATAGGAGACTGAGCCTCATTAATGAGCACTGTAAAAAATAATATAAATTGACTAAACAAAGCTTGACTAAAGACTATTTGACTAAAAATTTTAAGTAGTCCAGACTTTTGTAAATGATTTAGTAAAACTGTTCATATAAATACCAAAGGCATAATAATTACTAATAATTACTAATTTTTTTATACCTATGAGATGAATATACTTCCAATAAAAAAACTAATTGTGATTGGCCGTAGTTTGTTTCTTCAATTACAGTTTCTGTTAAAAAAGCAAAGCTACTGAATGCTTTTCACCTGAAAGAAGAGAGAATTTTGCTGAGAACTTCTGAGAAAAACACATTTTTGTTGCGTGTGATTTAATAAAGCCAAGATTTTTTCCCCCATTGTATCTGTAATTCATGTCACATTCAGTGGGGTCGAATCACTAATAGAAGAGTTCTGTTAGATGGTGTGTGTTGTGTAGATGGTGATTTTAAAAAATGATGACAGTTTTGCTAAGCAAATAACTTATTTTAGCATTAATGACAGATTTTAGCATGTGCTAATATTATTATGTTTCAGCCATGTTAATTAAGGGATTAAAGATGACAGAACATGCTCTTATTACAAAAAAATACCAATCTGGGTTTTGTAATGCAGTCTGATGCAAATAGAGTTTTTTTTTTTTTCCACTAAGATTGCATTAAAAAGATATGTGGCGGCATGGTGGATTAGTGGTTAGCACTGTTGCCTTGCACCTACAGGGTCAGGGTTCAATTCCCACCTCAGGTCTGTACGCATGGAGTTTGTATATTCTCCCTGTGCTTAGTGGGTTTCCTCCCACAGTCCAAAGGCTTGCAGGTTAGGATAACTGCCATTCCCAATTGCCTGTAGTGTGAGTATGTGTGTGAGCCCTGCAGTGGATTGGCACTCTGTCCAGGATGTACTAATATTAATAATTTATTATTATTATAATAAACAAGTAAATTGTCTTGTTTAAAAAAAAAAACATTTTAATATAAATTTTAAGTAAAAGGATTTGCCATAACAATCATTGTACTTTTTCAATGTTCTATGTTGTCTTAGATTTTTAGATGTGAAGTGCCAACAGAGCTTAACATCTATGAATTAGATGTTACTTTAAAACATTAATGCATTGGAACAAATGCATTAATGCTTCATAAATCTGTGATTTGCCATTCAGCCAGCACTATTCTCAAACCAAATCTTTTATATAAAATTAGTAAAAACCTTCTGATCAGATTTAGGAAATTAGATTTAGGAAATCAGGTTTAGGAATTAAAAAGTGCTACAGTATAATTTAGTTCAATTTTTCAATTCCATTTTATTTATATAGCGCTTTTAACAATCGTCATTGTCTCAAAGCAGCTTCACAAAAATGAAAAGAAAATTTTAAAAGAAAATTTATGGAAGTGTGTAAACTGTGTGAGAAAAATGTGTCTAGATAGTGATGTACTGTAATCACAGTTATCATCATCACTCTCTCAATACTACCAGGTCAGTTGGTGTGTCCATATACGGTAGTTGCTTTAGCGTTAATACATGCTAATTGTTCTGAATAGACACTGATTAATGTCACGTTAAAACAGTGAAAGCTCATGGCATGTGGGGAAAGCAAGCGCTGGTCACCTCATTTAACAACGGCCCTCTGACCCGGATCCTGCGCATATATTACAAATCCTCCTTAATGGTAGGGTTAAAAGCCTGGCAGTCTGCCTTACTACTGCCAGCTCAGCAGTTTCAGAGGACATCCAAGCCATTGCTCAACGTCGAGCCCACACACACACACACACTCTGCGTTAGTCATGACAGATGGGTCTGGGCGGGAGAAAGAGAAAACTCATACCTGTAAATAAAACGAGGGCAGGCTTACACACCGAGTCACTTCTTTCTTTAGTTACTGCTCCGTTAATCTGCCTGTGTGTCTCTCCATCTTTCTCACTCACACATTCAGACAGCTGTATGAGTAGCCTTTTGCACAGTGTGTGTGTTTGGAAAAAGTCAGAAATCTGAATCGGTTAAGGTAACAGAGTTTTATTTTTTACGAAGGACAATTCTGTATCGTAAAACAAAAACCACATTGATTGAATTAGAATCAGTGTGATATTGATAGCTTTGGATACACACTTCTTGAGGTACCATCCACGGAAAACAGAAATTAGAAACACAGTCAAACAAGGAGAGAAAAAAAGAAGCAGTCCACTAACATCTATATATTATTAAGGTAAGTCCAACGTACTGTGTAATTATTTTTAGGAACAAGATGGTACCCAGTAAAGTTGGATAAGTTCTAGCTACACAGTATAAGCAGATACCTGTGCCATATAAACACCACGAGTAGTTAATTATTATGACAGGTGACATGACAGGTAAAGACCCCTAAAATGTCTGGTGGGTTCTCTGGTTTAATAAGTAACAATGTGGTTATATACTGTAGAAAGACACACATAAGGTCCCTAATATAATCAGATGCACTGGGTAAAACAATACATCGGATGATGCAGTGCAGCATGATTTGTCACTATCCTGAATTTGATTATTTTACAACAACTGCACATCCCAAAGTGCTTTATTCCTCTTATTACCACAGCATAATGAAAGAACAACACATGGCAATGGAAGGTATTTTAAATAAACATCTCTTTTTAGGAAAACTTACCGTATCAGTATTTGCATACATGTTTTTATTTGATTTGTTTGGTTTTTTTACATTTATCACTAAAAAGTGTTAGAACAAGCACATTGATGTAACCCTGTGATGTGCAGTGCAGCTGGAGCTACAGTTAGGACTGCTTTTGAAAAAGATTAATCATCTAACTCAACATTTACCCAATTCATAACAATTAAATAAAATAATTGTTTTTGTATCACTAGATTGTGTAATTTGTCCTGCTTTTTCAATATTTAAGAAAAGTTTCTTTCAGGGGTTTAAGGTCCACCCAAAACACTCTGTACCATACACTGACCTGTTAAAGCCAAGAAGTATTAAAGAAATTTGTCATCTAAAAATAAATTGTAAAACGCACCTAAAACTCAAAGGAAAGCGTGTTAAAGATTTGCCCGGATAATTATCTAAAGACAAAATAAGCAGCGTGAAAATGAACGCTGTCCACAACACCGTGTCAGCCAAGTGTGATTGACGCCGCTGTTTGATCAGTGAATCTGACGGCCTTTGTCTATGCCCCCCCGCTGTGTCCGATCCATACACACCTGCTCAGCACTCTGAGGGGTCAAAGGTCACCCTGAGTGTCGGTGCCTCTTCGCGTTAATCTCTTCCTCAGCACGCCGCATCCTCCAGACAGATATTAAATCACAGCCGATGCACCTGAAGTGCTGTCGCTTCATTCATATTTCATCTGCTTCAAATTTAATAGCGCAGCACTTTTTAGCCTGATGTATTTATTAAGCACTCGGAGCAGAAGAGAAATTCAGTTTGCAGGGGTTGGAGGTGAAAAAGAAATGAAAAAAAAGCTTGACAAGTTTATAGAGTAAGCACAATGGCAAAACGTTAGCCAAGCAGCTTGTATGTGTGAGCCAGAGTATTAGGCTAGGCTAGACTCGACTTCCTTTAAGTTGGCGTAGACCTGAAACCTTTATTCGGGAAGGCCGTACAAGAGAAATTGTAAACATTTATGCAAAGGCTAAATAATTAGATCACAAGATTATGGATTTGTCACCACTCCTGGTTACATTGTTACATCTTCATTTACCACGTAATGAGAAAATGGAAAACAATATTTTGCCAATTTGCTGTTTTCACAAACCTATTCACACTGACAGTGGCAGCATGCACATAAAGGCTGGTTCAGGACTAGCTCAAAGTTCTTAAGGGTAGCTCAGTGGTTAAAGTATTGCACTACTGATCAGAAGGTCACCAGTTCAAAGCCCAGCACCACCATGTTGCCACTGTTGTGCCCTTGAATGCTCAACTTCAAGGCCTTCAATGCTCTGATGCATAATGAGACAAAAGTACATTATATATTATAATGAAAGCATACGCTCTTATCCAGAGCAACTTACATTTTTATCTCATTACACATCTGAGCAGTTGAGGGTTAAGGGCCTTGCTCAAGGGCCCAACAGTGGCAACTTGGTGGTTGAACCTGGGATCTTTGTAACCGTAGTCCAAAGCCTTAACCACTGAGCTACCGCTGGCTTCTGGATAATGGCTTCTGCCAAGTGCTGTAATGAAATGTAATGTGAGCATCAGGATTATTCCAAAAAGTGCAAAATCTGACAACAAGAATGCAAATAGCTTGGCCATAGGGCTGTTTGTCTTTCCTAAAGTTTTAAAATGTTATGCGATTAATTGTGCCAAAGTTATACACGCTCAGCTGTGTAAGATAGTTTCCATCATACAATATATTTTCATTTTCATTGGAGTTCTGAAAGCTTCAGAAAATGGAAATTTCACAAAAAATCTGACCACATTGCATTATAAGTCTAAATTTTTAACATTGTAGAACATTGTGTTTATTACATGCAATTTATATTATGTGTGGTTTTACAGTATAATAGTGAGTGCTAGGGTAGTGATCTCTACCTGAAGTACTGTAATTCCTCGAATAGTACATAGAGCTAGTGATAACCTTTTTTTTTTTATAAATAACAATAATAATAATAATGCATACTTTTTATCTATTTATGGGTTCAAAATATTGACTGGCTAGATTAAATACATACATTTTTTTAAATAGATAATGGACAATTTTCTCTCCATCCTGAACCATTAAGCATTTTGTAATACAAACAGCATCTAATGTGTTTTCCTCACAAGATGGTGACGTCAATCCAAAATGCAACTCGACATAATAAAACCTACACCTTTTACACCCTTAATCAAAAGGTATAGCTTACAACTAAATGTACAGTATGATTGCAATGTATATCATTGTTATTTAAAAGTATAGTGTATATGATGTATAAATTCCTGCCTGAGCCTCAAAATATTGCGCTTGAGAGCATAAGGCTATACTCATCTTTCTTGACAACTATCCAGTGGAAACTGAAGATTGCTGAGGGATTACTCAGGGTAAGACTTCTATAATAAAAAAAAAAAAACACTTATGGTTCTCTCCCTTTAGCTACATCTCTGTTCAGATGTGTCCACACGCTGATGGAGTAATTCTCCGCCAGCCCCCCTGCCCAGCATTTTATCTTTATCCTTCACACTTTCACTGCCAGCTAGTCATCTA
The DNA here is from genome assembly GCA_030014215.1 of Clariallabes teugelsi. Classification (NCBI taxonomy): domain Eukaryota; kingdom Metazoa; phylum Chordata; class Actinopteri; order Siluriformes; family Clariidae; genus Clariallabes; species Clariallabes teugelsi. The sequence goes on along the minus strand of JAQMYG010000036.1, from coordinate 28,637,965 downwards.
GTAATGAGTTATAGCTAAGGGTCTGTGTGAAAGAGAGCAAGAGAGAGACAGAGAGAAACAGACCAGAGTAAGCCTGAGAACAACATCGCTGTATTTCCTTTGACTTTGGAAGCGGTTCAGAAATTGCTCTATAAAAGTTGAGACTTAACAAATGATTAAGTTCAGGCTTAGGTTTAAGGTCAGTGTCAAACATAACTGAGATAAGTGTGCATTTTATACAAATGCATGCATTTCAGGCCATGAATCTATGTCAATATTTATGCTGTGCGTTCAGACATGGGTTAGGCACTTTCTGATCAGCTCATTCAGATTATGTAAATTACCTGCATGTGTTCACACCTCTTTGGTTGCCAGATTTTTCCTGAGTAGAATACATTTTAATAGCACAAGTACTTGTCTTTAAGCCAGAAAAAATACAGTGTATGGAAAATGCAGACTGAAGAAGCAGATTGCGTTTTTGTTTGTTTGTTTGTTTGTTTGTTTGTTTGTTTGTCTGTCAAATATAATATGATGTAACATAAAAGCAAGGCACAAAAGAAAAAAATATATGATAGCATGTGCAAAAGTCTTGAACCACCCCTAATTTCTTCATATTTGTTTGCAAAGAGTCAAACTTTCTTGTGTTTTACCCTGTCCAAGGTGTACCCCGTCACATGGCTCCAGACCTCACACGAGCCTGTATGCAGGATAAAGCGGTATAGACGATGACTGAGTGAGTGTGTGCTGACAGATAGTTTTATGCACAGCTCAAGTTAGACATTAAAATGAGGTCACAACATCATAATGTGTATCTGGCATGTAGACGTATTGAATAGAAATATTTTTTATTAATGTCTTATTGACATTTTTGACATTGGTCTCAAATTGCATTGGATAATTTCTTTACAGCAAAAAATGAGTGTCAGAGTAAAATATTGTAGTGTACTGGAAAGTGTTTTAAACAAATTCCACGTTTATGTGCAAATCCCACGTAACTCTTCAAGAAGCACTCAAGTCAATAATTATGACTGCAATCTGAGTACTGATACGCACATTTTCAGCATTAAATCCTCACCACTTTGTTCCATTGTGTTCCCCAGACATTTCCTCATAATGTGTAATAGTAACAACAATACATTTATTGGTCATTGCATATTTAATGAGGAACAAGCAAGAGAATGAAAGAGTAAATTTGCACTCTTTTGAGTCAGTTCCTCAGTTACTGCCAGCACAACATTAGCAATAAATTGGGCACGTACATCTGACACCTCATAACTGGAATACTCAAAAGTTACTGAGATATCATATTGACGTATCATTCAGGTAATATCATAACAACCAGCATCGCATGGTTTTAGTGTTTATAGTTTAATTGAATCAACATGAAAGGATTTAAGTTACACAGCAATTTGCATGAGAATGGCTTAAAGACATCCTAATAGGGTTCAGATTGAATATCACCTCTGTCAGCTTGTGTGTGTGTGTGTGTGTGTGTGTGTAGTGAAGACCTTGTAGTTAAAATGGGTATTAATAGCCCCTGTACACAAAACACTTAAAACCCTCAATAGTACTATTACGGCTGTTACAGTGGTAGAGACCTCCCACACACACACACACACACACACACACACTCACACATACACTCACACGCACAAACAAAACTTTAGCAATTTGCATTCATAGAGATACCTTGGTTACAAAACCAAAATCACACCTTCATACGATGAGATCCAGCAGAACGCAGTGTTTGAAAAATTCTGGATAACAACGCATCCACAGGAACAGACAGCAGCTGATATAATGGAGGGAACCTGATAATTCAATTCGCACAGTACGCACAGACATAGATACAGAAGCCGTGCATCATTTGGCTTGTGCGAAAAAAGTGCTACTGCTGTTTGCCACCGCTGGACCTTGCTTCTGCTCACATGAGCACAGTGCAACTGCAATACTGGATATTTCATATTTACATAATTCCATCAACCCACCCTATCTCTTTATTTCTCTCGATCCATAGACACCTGTGAGAAATTTGAGCTAGAATTTTCCCTGCTGGTCACCAGGATTAGTTTTTTTTTTTCTTTCTGTCACTTTGTCAATTAATCTCTTCAGCAGCTGTGTAAATCATGCAGTGATACACAAATTATTTTACTGAATTGAAAGCAGAGCAAAAAATCCACTGTGTGCATGCATGTCTGTCTTTTCTTTGGAATTATTAGTGAAAGCATAGTTTTGTGAGAATTATACAATGATGACTACTTCTTCAACTTCTCCATAAAACCATGGACACATTTTCTTTAGATGAGAGCGTGTCAAGTTAACAAGCACATTGTTATTATATAATATAATATAAAAAGATTATTCATTCATTCATCTTCTATACCGCTTTATCCTTGTATTCAGGGTCGCGGGGGGCCTGGAGTCTATCCCAGGAAGCTT
>JAQMYG010000036.1:28623428-28634571 GCA_030014215.1 Clariallabes teugelsi | reverse complement strand
CCTGGCCGGGAATCGAACCCAGACCCTGGAGGTGCAAGGCGACAGTGCTAACCACTACACCACCGTGCCGCTAAAAAGATTATATTAAAATAAAATAAATAAATAAATAAAAAGAAGATATAATTAATAGCATGAGAAAAACAGCCTGCAAACATATTACACTCTCTCACTCTCACTCACTCATTGTCTATACCGCTTTATCCTGTATTCAGGGTCGCGGGGACCTGGTGCCTATCCCAGGAGGAAACCCACCAAGCATGGGGAGAAAATCATGTATGGCAAACAACTAGCAAAGGGTAAAGAAAAGGCAGGAAATAAATAATTATATATGGTATACCAAAGTGAGTTAATATTTATTATTTATTCCTTGTTTTGGTTGAGACATTTTTGCTCTCATCAGAAATTGTTAGCTAGCTAGTAAACAGTGATTAATGATTGAATAGTTCAGAATGTTATCTTAGTTTGCTTTATTTACATCCTACAAACAATGCTGTCTGCTAGCTTTACTATATGCTTCTATTAGCAATCTATTTTACACTTACAGTACATGAAGTTTGCCTAATCTAATGACCTCACCTTGCTATAACACTAGCTGTCTAATTTAATTTCGGCCTGGCTCTTCATTAGGTTTTTTTGTTTGTATGTTTTTTTTATCTCTAGCTATGACAATTAATAGCCTCAGAAATGTAGCTTTTATGCTACATATACAGTATAGGGTGGTTCACTCAAAAGGTGCCCCGAATATTGTGTAATCATTCTCATAATGATGTAGCATTGGCAAGGATATCAGGGAGGAATAACAGTAATTTAATGCTGGATGTTTTCCTTCAAATCTTACACAGTGCGAGGCTTGTGACCCAATAAGTTTGCACTAAAGACGTGCTGCTTAAAATGCAAAATGGCATCAGTTCTCAAACCCTATAGAGCTTATGTGATCCATGATCATCACACTACACAAGCATGGTTAATCTCAGTATCGTCCAGTGACACCATTCCTCCAGTGCCCATTTAACTGCAAGCAAGTTATGGACTCCTTTGAGTAGAAGGCAACAAAGTGAAGTTTAGGTTTGTCTCCAAACTGCTGTCAAAATTTGGGGTGTAGGTTAGGCTGTCCAGCAGACACCTTGGCTTGGTCCATAAATACACCATCAGAACTGTTGATTTACCTGTTGGACAAATTCATGTTCCTCAACATTGACAAACAATTGATTCTGAAACAATTCTTCATAGATTTACTAAACATGTAAAATAGGTATTTTAAAATAAGGGGAGTAAACATATCATTAATATATGCTGTGATAAATTTCCCAAACTTGAAAACTTCTGGACATAAGAGTAGCCTATATAGCAGACATGGGTTGCATGGGTTTGGAGTTTTCCAGATGATCCAGATCAATGAACAAATCATGAGTCTTCTTGCCATATTGGTAAGCCATTTCTGTATGGATTTTCGAGTTAAGACGCTGATGAAAGGTGACTTTGAGAGCAGATTCACTGTACCTGCTTTCAGAAGCAAGTGTGTGGAAGTTGAGCACATATTTAGCTACATTTCTTGATCCTTGGAAACTGAGTAAGTAAATGTTTACCAAAGACATATGATCAAAGACATAGAAAGGTTTAATGAAAATGAGTCAAATCGTCGCCCCCTTAAAAACTTACCGCCGAGGTCAGCATTTTACCAATAAGGATCCTGATAAATTTGAAGAATTTTTGGTTGGTTCAATAACCACTCTTGATTTAAATAATAGATTTAACACTGCAACAAAAATACCTTTTATAGCTTGGTTTCCCTGATGTATTTTATGACCTGGAAAATTATAGAAATTGCTGGAATAGTGGGAACACCAAATATAGCTTGCTTGAAATCAAGCTCAAACAAGCTTCCAATTCAACCAGGTGCTGTTGTTATTTTCCACCAGTCATTCTTGTGCTTCTATGGGTTTCACCAATCTTGTTCTCTTGCTGCATCCATGGTAGGGGCAATGTCATCTGTCATAGAATGGCGACAGAAATGGATGCAAATGCAGTTTACCCTAGGTTAAAAATAGTTAAAAATAGGCAACAGTTCAGTTGATTAGAAAACATTAATAACAAGGAGAAGTTAAAATCCATAAACCAGATATAACAAAACATAGTACATAGGGCGTGATAAAGTCAGGGCGGTGCATGCTGAGCTATACTTTGCAGTGGATGTATGGAATAATTTTATACTGTGTGTTCGTGACCGTGAACAGGTGAATGTGGCAGAGTTTGTGTTTGCTGGGAATGTAGTCATTGGGTCATATTTGTAGACCACAGTGTACTAATTCAGATGTTGTTCAGACAGTAGAAGGTCACTCACTCACTCCATCGCCTATACCGCTTTATCCTGCATACAGGGTCGCAGGGACCTGGAGTCTAATCCAGGAGACTTAGGGCACATTGCAGCCAATCCATCATAGGGCAAACACACTCACACACTACGGGTAATTTGGGAACGCCAATTAACCTAATCTGCATGTCTTTGGAATGTGGGAAGAAACCGAAGTACATGCAGAAAAACCACCAAGCACAGGTAGAACATGCAAACTCCAGAGGCAGGAATCAACCCGGACTCTGGAGGTGCTAACCACTAAGCCACCATGCCACCCTCAGCTAATGTACATTAGGTCTAAGTTCATGTATCAATTATTTATCCACATATGATCATCGGTAATCAGTATAACCCAAATATACTATCACACTGGGGCCAAAACAAGATTTAATATGTTAGTGAGTAAGGCATGTTCAGTTGTGGTGTTCAAACAGAAGCCTATATAGATCTTGGAAGCCTCTTGAAATATGTCGAAATTCCTTAAATGCTCTGTGCACATGTGGACGTTAGGCACTTTACACTTCAAGCAGTTATGAGCTCAGACCTTCGAACCCTCAGTGTCCGCACTTTGTATTTCAGAAGCTCTTAACCCTTTGCCTTTGGTGCCCCCTCCAAAGCTGTCCTTTTCTCTTTCTCTCTCTCCCCAGTCTTTGCTCTGTGTCTTCTTCTTCTGTGCCGCAGATCATGAAAGGAAATATGCTGTCGCAGCGGTGTGGCCAGGCTCCCCCAAAGCAGCCAAAGAAGTGACTGGCGTATTGATCAAGCATGGCTCCCTGATGCTTCTCTTGGGGAGGAAAACAAAAAGCCCTGCCGCACGGCCACTCCTTAACATAAACAGCTTCCCAGCCATTACACACACACACACACACACAGACACACACACACACACACACACACACAGTCATCTTTGTCTCATGCAGCATCAAGGGCCGTCTTTTATTTCCCTTTATCTTCTTGTGCTCTTCTACCCATTCTTGGCGAGCTCCAAAAGATTGTTTTCATTCCTTTGTCTCTTTGAATTACAGATGCAGGAGTGCGGCACTGATAGCCCAGAGGAGTGAGAGGATAGAGAGGAAGAAAGGGAGAGATGGAGGGGTTTGGCAGAGAGGGGCTAGAGTCACAAGGCCTTGCTCCCTTGTTTCCTTCTGCACCCAAAGGAGGCGACCCGAGGCTTGTAACCCCAGCGAGTTTCTCGCCAGGGGGCAGCTCTTCTACCAACTGTTCCCGCCGACCCTGGCCCCAAAAACCTTCATTCCTGTAGGCGGAATGAACTTTCCCTCTCATTGCCGGGAGGATTGCTCATTCGGTCAACGTGCTTTGGACAAGAGCCTCACTTGCATCGATTTCTGCTCATCTGAGACCTAACACTCGGTGAAGAGTGATAGGCCTGTAGAGACATGCCAGAATCGAGATGCCATGTTTTGGTTAGCCATCCTAAGATCTGTATAGTGGCCTTCATAGGAAATGATCTTTGACTACTCATAAAAGCTAGGCTTTTTTTGTCTTAAACAAAGCTTTTTATATACAGTAAGAGAGATTATAGGTGTCAAGTGGACCATGTGAATAACTATGTGGAATACATTTTCGCAATCAACTACTTTTGTATTTATTTCCATAAATTATTTTATATAGCAAATAACTGAGAACAATGTATTATTATTATTATTATTATTATTATTATTGTACAAATTCCGAAAATGTGTTCTAATGTAACAGCTACCACATTAACATACCACAGTAACCATGTAACATACCACAGTAAACAGAATATGCTTTAATGCAAAATTGAGCATCATTAGCCCACTACAAAATCAAGCTACATAAGCAAGCAAAATGTGATTTCATTCTTTTATATGTATTTATATAGTTTTTTTTCTATGTTTGTTTGATTTGTTTTGTTTTGTTTTTTCATTAAATTATCTATTTTGTGCTGAGGAAAAAAATATGTCACTCTATACTGCACAATCCTGAGCCCTATATATGTTTATATAAAAATAAATAAAAAAAACAGTAAAACAGTTAATGGCTAAAATGATTTGAGTTTTAAGGGCTCCGGGCCTTGCACAATAGCCATTGGCTCCCCATATCCTTAACCTCCTAAGTCACCACTGCCCCATTTATATCATACTGTAGGTTGTTTATAATATAATAATCAACCAGTAATTTAATTGCTAAATACTGTGTGTAATAATTACAAGCTTTCATGTATTATTGTATCACTGTATAATGCAATAATTACCTTAAAATTAATAAATAATAATATAATAATTACTAATATAAAAATAAGTAATAATTGTTTCAGATATTTAAGTACACTCACAGGTGTGCTTATTCTAATATGTTAATATGCCTGTTGCATTATTTAATTCATACGGCCTTGTATGAGTGATGTTTCACATACATTATGGCTAATAAGATAAAATATATATATATATATATATATATATATATATATATATCATCACTATCAAAACTTAGGGGTATATAGTCTGGTGTGGCTTTCTACAAAGGACTGTTTATAGCTGCTAAAACGTAATTGATATCATGAACATGATTTCTTTTACTATTTTTATTAAGTGTGGTTTTTAATGCTCCACCTGACAAATGCCTGAGATAATTAGCATTTTTCATATTTCAACACCTGTTTTACTTCTCATCTGAGTGAACTGTTTCAGCATTTATGTAAAAGAACTTCTACTGATCCTGAGCCATGCTCTGCCAGAGAACAGCAGAGCTGGGCAAAACTATTCAACTTAAGTTCTTATTTGAGGTCACAATAGGGGGAAACTAGTATAGGGAAAACACATAATCCATAATCAATTTTTTAATCCCCCAGCCATTACATTTTGTCTTTGTTTAACAAAATTTCATTCATTAAATAATTTGCTACAACAAGATATTGATGGCTGTATTTTTTTAATGTTTTTTTTATTAGTCCATCCTGGAAATTCTGTCTTTAACTGTCTTGACTGCTGTTCCTCTTCTGCTGAACTAAGACATAACTAGGAAGTCCATCTATCCATCCATCCATCCATCCATTCATCCATTCATCCAAACATTCAGGAATCTCTGTAGTCCAGCTTGGGACTGTGGAGGCCAATAGTGACCATTGTATTTATTCTCATTATTACGACCGTGGTAGGACCACTGGTCAACATTCACACAAGCATTCACACACTATGGGCAATTTGGGAACAGAAATTAGCCTAATCATGACTTTGAGCTGTGGGAGGAAACCCACTAAGCACAGGGAGAACATGAAACCACACAGCCCCGAGGGGGGGAATCAAACCTGGACCCTGAAGGTGCAATGCGACAGTGCTAACAACTAGGAAAAAAGTGTTGCATGAACTCTCAGTTATAATATGTGAGCCATATTAAATGTTTTAATAGGTGGATTTAATAAAAATCTGGGGTAAAAGTTTCTTTTACAGTTTAATTACAAAAATTGTTTGCACTTAATGTGTGTAAAAATATAAATAAATAAATTCCAGTAATTAAACCATTTAAATCTAAACAAGCAATTCAGATTAGGCATCCAGTCTTTTATCTTGGTTTTCTATCATTTATTGCACAGGAAACCAGGAAAAAGCTAAAGATGTTTCAACAACTCTCCACTTCACTTGTGAATCACGTAGAACATGTTCATAAAAAAAAGGTTAAATTTGAAACCAAAGTGGTGGTGCTGTCCTTTTGGTTTCCATGAGTATTAGCCAATGAGTGCTTGTCAGTATGACATTTCAGGAAAGGACCATGTTGTGGCTGGCACTTCTTTCAGTCACAAAGCTCCTCTTTTACCAAAGACTGGCGCAGGTCATCTTAGACTACTACTAATCCTGCTGCATGCAGTAAAATTTTAAAGCTCACAATGCTCTTTAAGGGACCTGGGGGAAGGAGGGAGGGGGGTCACCGTTCTTCTGTACCTCCACAGGACCTGCAGAAAAGCAGGATGCAAGAATTAATGAAATCGCTTTCCCTCCCTTTTTCCATTTCTCTCTCTCTCTCTCTCTCTCTCTCCATGCCCTGGCGGCTGCTCGCTGCTGGCTGCACTGCTGAGGCTGAGGCGCTGGGAGAATTCTAAATGCTTCAAATGAATTGTTTGTGTTCGGAGACTTGAAATTCAGGGGGAAGTGGGGCGGAGGCGATGGGGGGAGGGGGAGATCTGGGGTTGTTGAGTGAAATGGTGGTGGTGATGGTGGGGCGAGCAAAAGGCTAAAAGACTGAAGAAAATTGAAAGACTGCCAGAGATGCAGGGATGCAAAATAACAACACAACCTGGGAGAGTGCCTGTACCTTTCATCTGCTGGAGGGGGATGGGGAGTGTGTGTGTGTGTGTGTGTGTGTGTGTGTGTGTGTGTGTGTGTGCGTGTGTGTGCGTGTGTGTGTGTGTGTGTTTGAGTACCAGTGCAGACAAAAAAGAGAGGGTTGGGATGGGTAGGAAGCCTGAAGAGATGTAAGAAGAGGTGTGGTTATTAATTTTCAGCCTGCACCAGCAACCAACTGCCTTAATGAAAATGGCCACAAGCGAAGACAAATGGCTTGTAAAGAGCCACCATTTAGATGCAGTCGGGGTCCCAACCTCAATAGTGACTAATATCATCCCTGCCTTAAAAAAAAAAAAAAAAAAACTCACTTGTATCGTTGGATGCTTTCTTCTATCTCCCTTTTCTCGTTCCTCTTCTTCTTTCTCATCCATGACGTCCCAATGAATTGTGCCGAGGTCGTAGTTCAAGGCTTGCAGAGAATTATCTTGATTTATGCGTTTGTTGGACTGGTATTGTAGCAAGCGTTCCGATGGCCGCCGGGTTTCTCCTGGGCCTTTATGGTTCCCCTGCGACGCGTCTGGAGAAATGGGCTTACGCCGCTTGCGCCATTTTTCTTGCCTCGCTCGGCCGAAGGTGTATGATATATCTCTAAAGTGCCTAATAAGTTTCTGAAAAACGTGTTTTTAAAACAAATTGGTTCAGATGTTTTATGAGGCCCACACACCGGAGCAGCCGAGCGAGAGTGAAGCAGAGAGAAATAGATAAATAGAGAGAGTGAAAGGGAGAGGGGGAGAGTGAGGAGGGGAAGGTGAAGCCAGAGCAAGGTATTTTCTTCTTAGGGGATTGGAGTTTGACAGCAAAGCACACTACAGGCGCATTGTAAACCTACACAATGGCAGCAACTTTTAAGGTTGAACATTTTTCACCTTTATTGAGCTCTGTTGAGCTGTATTGATTGATGGACAGGATCCATGTGTTCCCGGAACAAATAAAGAAACATACATCTGTTTTAACTGTGTACCTATCCCAACAGATCAACCTACCTTTATAAAGATATACAGAAATAGATTTTTTTTTTTTTTGCCATGGAGTCATGCGTTTTCAAATTTCAAAATGAAGTAATAGTCTCAATTTGAATGTAAAACATTGATCTCTATTTGTGTGTTTATTTTTTTTTAAGTGTGTTTATGTTACAATGGATATGACAGTATGTCTCATTAATGTAAGACTTTCTTACTTTATTTTGGTTGTTTGAATTATATGGTAAGCTAGTGTAAGTACCAGTCATTGATGATTAAAGAGTTTTTAGAATTATTTAAAAGTTTTAAAGCTAAAAATAAGCTGATCAGCTTACATGTAATCAGTGATATTGTTATTATTTCAGGTTGAAGCCCACATACATGTCTGTCTGCACGGTATAACTTATTAATACATAGACATAAAATTCTGTAAGGTTGAGTATCTTTAGTCTTTTTTTTGTAAAGTTCTACTTACTCTGTTCTGTGGAGAGTAAATCATTGATGAGAAATCAAAAAAGTCGATCATATAAAGATTAAGTTTTGTCTTAAAATGACCCCAGCAGTGAAAATATGAACTAATCCCAGTAAAACATATACAGTTTAGATTTGCTAATTAATATCTATTGGTGCAGGTGTTTGTTTACAGTATGTTGAGCAAGTATCTTATTAGTAGTTTATTTTAAAGTAGATTATTAAATCCTGCACATAACTGTTGATTGTACTTAACATTTTAATTTCACTTATGGTGCATTGATCTGTCAATTCATCTTGGAAAGTTTAGTTTTCATAGTGTACTTGCTGTCATGCATTTGTGTTTATTGAGGATTTTGGTGACTTGTAGTGCGTTACTGTCGTTTCTTGAGTCTTCCGCATACCTCGTGTATACACAGTAAACTATGGCATTGATTGGCTCTGTTAAGTGATGCATATAGCCACGCCCACCTTGAGAGAAAAAGTGGTAAATGAGTAAAAAAAAAAAAAAAAAAACATTAAATACTGTGACATAATCTGGCACAAAACTGCTCATAACTTCACTTCTACCCAACATTTTGATTTCATTTATGGTGCAGTTTTAACTTTAGGTAAATACGGAAGGACTGGCAACGTTTCATTAAATTCTGTCCAGTCCGTTTTGTGCGATGCTGTGACAAATTCTGACTGAACTGACAGACAGAAAATTTACTGAAACTGGTTTTAGGTCCTCCAATATATGGAATGTAAATTTATCATTGAAAGAGTGAGTTCTGACCAATGTATAGTACAGACAAAAACATTTCTTTTATTTACAGTGTACAGATACTAGCTCTTTTGGAAGATTAGCAAAGCAGGCGAACTGTACTAGCTCTCTAGAGGCATCAACAAGCTCTGCTATCTCCTTTCCTACCTACCCTTATTTTATCTCAATAAACATTTAATAGGAGGCTTTTTATTACAAGATGAGATCATGATAAAAAAAAATATTTCCATGTTTACACTAATTGCAAAAATAACTACAAATTCCATGCAGTTAGTCCGTGAAATGATCCAGTAGAATTTCTCACTATACAAAATCATACATAATTCACAGAAAATTGAGAAAACTCAAATTCAAGTATTTGCTTGTTGCCTTGTCATTTGGTCACTTGATATTGTCACTGAAAAGACTGAAATGTTGCAATCATTGTTTATTTATCATGTTCTAAATATTAAACAGAAAGACTGATCTAACAAGTGCGGCTCTGGCTTCATTTCCGACACTTATCTAAAATGGTAGGCGAGACCATTTTTCATTAGTTCAGCTTTCCCACTGTACCTCTTCATGCTCCGTTGACTTGGTTAATCATCCCTGTCACAAAATAGATGATCTGTAATAAAGGCCTGTGTTACCATCTATATTTTAGAGATCAGGAGTGTCTTATACATGCACTGTGGTCCTATAGTGCTACATAAATATAGATTGTGCAGGAAACTGCTGTACAGAGTCATAAAGATATGAATGAGAGTGTGCTAAACAATGAGAGAAATACCTATGGCATCAGGCACTGTTAGTGCATCACCTTACCAGAGACAGTCTCTGTTGATTTGTATGTGCAGAGCTTTCATTTGCTCCAGTATTTAGCATTATATTGTATTGCTTGTTCAACATATAATTAATTCTACTTAAAATCTTATACGTGACTCATAGTCCTTATTAGTATCTTCAAGGTACTGAAAATCAAGAGGCATATGTTTTAGGTAGAGAAATTCATAACTACATACTCAAAAAGTTCTACATGTTTACTCTCTTCTTACTCTTTATTTATTAACATTCCTGATAAAGCTTTCCACACATCCTTAATTTCTCAACCAGCTTTATGAGGCAGCTTTCACCCAGGAGGATTTTTCAAAAACTTCCCAAATACATCATGCTTCTCTCTTTGCAGTGCAATTGCATGTATGGTTATTATCCACTACACAATCCCCCTTTCCCTCTCCCAATTTTCACAATATATAGTATCTCAAAATATAATTGCTTCTATACCTCATAGATACACCGTCTGCATGTAAATATTGCCTTTGTCTGAGGCAATTTATTTGATTTAATTCAGATTGTTTGCTATAAAATATTTTTGCTATATAAAATATTTTTAAGCTAGCCATACTGTTTTTTCCACTGCTAATCCTCAGATAATGTTTATAGAGCGAGCATGGGGCAGCATCAATCCTGCCACAATGTGCTTTTATTAGTGGCCATATTGGCCAATTGAGGTAAAAACAACTCTATTGAACTAAATGGGGCAGTGAATGCTCTGAACCTTGAGAATGGTAAGAAAATGAATATAACATTTTGTCTGTGAAATGGTAACACTTGGTTGAAACTCTTGGATGAATAGCTAATAATGTTGGGGTTTCACTGTCTAGTTACAGTACTGTGCAAAAGTCTTGAGCCTCCCCTCATTTCTCCATGTAAAATTAGATTCAGTTATGAAGGTTAAATGAAAGAAAAGGGAATAAATGTTATATTACAAAAAGCTGCAAAGAGCTTAAAGATACAATTTTTAAAATCATATGTTTATATAACAACCTCAGCAGCAACCTCATTTCCCCTCTTGTCCACTCAGCATTCATCATCATCAGTATACTAATCATCTGCTGTCATCATCTGCCCATGTTTCTCACTTCAGTCAAAGAATGTACAGGGTGGGCCATTTATATGGATACACCTTAATAAAATGGGAATGTTTGGTGATATTAACTTCGTTTGTGGCACATTAGTATATGTGAGGGGGAAAACTTTTCAAGATGGGTGGCGACCATGGTGGCCATTTTAAAGTTGGCCATTTTGGATCCAACTTTAGTTTTTTCAATAGGAAGAGGGTCATGTGACACATCAAAGTTATTGGGAATTTCACAAGAAAAACAATGGTGTGTTTGGTTTTAACGTAACTTTATTCTTTCATGAGTTATTTCCAAGTTTCTCTTTGTTTACAGCCATTGACATGTCGCAGAGGTTAACACGTGAGGAGCGGATAGAAATTGTGTTGATG
>JAQMYG010000036.1:28603311-28616748 GCA_030014215.1 Clariallabes teugelsi | reverse complement strand
ACATGATCACCAAAATGATTTTATGAAAAATATAGTTCAAAGTTTGTTTAATACATTTATTTGTTTAATAAATTTTTTTAAATTAATTGTAAAACCATTTATTATTATTTTATTTATTATTTATTTTTATTTTTTACGTGGTCAGCATCGCGGGCCGCATTTGCATTTGTGACGGCCCGCATGCGGCCCGCAGGCCGCAGGTTGAGAACCACTGGTCTAAATCCTTAAAAAGCTTGAAGTTTTCTACACTTCACAATGCATTTGGCAGACGCCCTTATCCAGATCCAGAGTGACTTAAAAATTTTTTTATCTCATTATACATCTGAGCAATTAAGGGCCTTGCTCAGGGGCCAAACAATGGCAATTTGGTGGTTGTAGGATTTGAACCTGGAACTTTCCAATGCCTTAACCATTAAGAACTATTTATTAAAAATAAGTAAAGTTTTAAAATGGAAAGTGAAAAGGTAGGCACTTGCATTCAAATATTTTAGTTTGATTGTGGCACTGAGGATTCATGGACATTTTAACGGCCGGTATCTGTTTGCAACTTTTACTGATTCTGTTTATGTTTGTTTCAATAAGGCATGTACCTTCAATATACAACAACGTGTCACATTCAGCTTTCAAGGTTATACACATCTGTTGTTAATACAGTACTATCATGTTTGTCAAACAGTCTTTTTAGCCAACCAGAACAAAAACTAAATATATATAGTTTATTAACAATCAAGAATAAAACTATGATATAGGCAATGTTATGGGCCACAGGTCTTCCTCAACTGTTAACTGTACATTTTATAAATTATAATGACCACTCATTTCACAAGTTGATTGATTAATTACAAATTTTTTTGTAAGGAATTCACACATAGGCAGCATGCTGGCATAGTGGTAAGCACTGTGGCCTCGCACCTCCAGGGTCAAGGGTTCAATTCTGTGTGTGAGTTGGCATGTTCTCTCCGTGTGTTTCCTCCAGGTACTCCAGTTTCCTCTGGTTTTTTATTTTGGTTCAAAGACATGCAGATTAGGATAATTGCCATTCCCAGTTGCGTGTAGTGTGTGAATGAGTGTATGCTCTGTGATGGATTGGCACCCTGTGCACATGAAGTCTCCTGGGATAGACCTCAGGCTTCCCACGGCTCTGTACAGGACGAGTGGTATCGCAAATGAATGAATCACATGTTCATCTTATAAATCTGTTCCGACATATAACACATGTCAACTTAATCAGGAGCATAAATGTCTTCGTACCAGCATTTCACAAAATCAGCATTTTAAATTACACAGTACTAACAGAAGTGGTGACAGGGTCAATGTTCCAAATAATAAGCATTCAAGACGGCTAAAGACAGTCATCCTGACAGTTCTCTGTTCATTCAATCAGTTTTTTTTAACCCATCAAAAAAGGTCAGTTGTGATTATCGGGTCAATGAGAATAAAACAAATGGAATGCACGTTGGTGATAAATTATTTGTTGCACTTGTAGAAAAGGGTTTTTTTTTTTTTTTTTTTACAAGTTGCATCAATGAAATGCACAAAGTGGACCTGATTAGTAAGGAAGAAGTGGATTATACCCTCTAACAGCTATGCAAAGAAAGTGTAGAGCTTACATAATGCCTGACTACATTTAATTGCTTGAGTGGAAATGCAGTAAGTTGAGACTGTCGCTTGTTTGCAGTTTGAATATGTATGGCACACTTCCAAGAAGACTGCCGCTCCTCAGTGATGCCAGCGCTTCATGCAGCTTCCGGCCAGCAAAGTTAGAGTTTTGTGTCTAACTCCGTTCATCTTACCTGCTTTGTACCTTTGTGTGCTGCACTGCTGGTGAACCTGTGCAAACCCGTGGGCATGTGAGTATAGGACGGTGGCGAGGAGCACGCTGTTGCACCGTTTTTATTTTTTTATTTTTTTAGCCACTACGGCGAGGAAGACAGGGAGCGGTGTTATGCAATTAGCAATTACACGTCCGCATATTACTGTCTTTCTGCCATATGCTTTTATTTATAAATGCAGGCCTGTCCTCCTACGGTCCCCTGCTGGGAGCACAGGCAGAGACGGAGCAGTGAGTGGCTCACAGCCAGCTGGTGAGAACCGTGCCAGAGCGAATGGACACACTCTCCCTCCTTCTTTCTATCCCTCTCCCTCTCCCTTTCTCAGTGCCAGTCTCTTTCACTGTTTCTCCATACCTCCATTGCTTTTTTTTTTTACTCTACTTGCTACTCCATTTTTTTCTCCCTATTTCACTTGTCTGATTTTTTTTTTTTTTACTTTTGCCTGCCTCCCTCTCTCATGCACAAAACATTTCATTCATTTATCTTCAGTAACTATATTTTCATCCTCGTCAGACCTGAACCTATCCCAAGAACACTGGGTGTGACAGAGAATGGGACACCCGTCAATATTCCCACCTAGGGAGCAGTTTATCATAGCTTATTTATCTGCTGGAGGTGAGCAGAGAAACTAGAGGAAACCCAAAGTGTAAACATGCTACCAACTGTACCACCATGCTGCTGCCTTTCTAAATATTGGTAAAATGTCACAGAAACTGAATTGTATTATCTGAATATAGTACAGTACATACACTCACCGGTCTATAAATTCGGAACATCTGCTCATTCATGTTATTATTATCTCATGTGGCAGCAGCACACTCACTCACTCAGTCATTGACTATACCACTTTATCCGGTATACAAGATCGTGGGGGGCCTGTAGCCTATCCCAGGAGACTCAAGACAGGGTACTCCCTGGACAGGGTGCCATTCTCTTGCAGGGCACACACATACACATACATTCACACATTACTTGCAATTTGGGAATGCCATTTAACCTAATCTTCATGTCTTTGGACTGTTGGAGGAAACCAGAGTACCCAGAGAAAATCCACCAAGCACAGGGAGAACATGCAAACTCCATGCACACAGAGACAGAAATCGAACCTGGCCGGGTGTTGAACCTGGACCCTGGAGGTACAATACAAAAAAAAAATTTTTTTTTTATTGAAAAAACATGCATTATGGTTAGAGCTTACATGGAACATCAGAATGAAGAAAAAATATGTGCTCTTAGTGACTTGGATCCACACACCTGTCAGCCAAGAAAAAAAAAATCTCATGCTACACTGAACACAGGATAACCAATATTAGACTACTGATCATTTGAAAAACAGCATCTGCTCTAATGAATCTCGATTTGGAATTAACAGTATGAAACTGTGGAGTCAACCTGCTTCGTGTCAACAGTCCAGGCTGGTTTAGGGGACATTAGAGCAGATTTACTTGCCTTACATTGAGCCCCTTAATACCAGTCAAGCATGATTTTAGTGTTACCCATTTCAAATCCCCTGCGATAGATTGGCACCCTGTCCAGGGTGTACCCTGCCTCGTGCCCGAAGCTTCCTGGGATAGGCTGCAGGCCCCCCGCGACCCTGAATACAGGATAAAGCGGTATAGAAGATGAATGAATGAATGAATTTCAAATCCCATATCTGTCAACCATATCTGATTTTTGTTTGTGGCCTCGTGTGTACTTTTATGATTCCAATTAACGCACATTATAATGTACTATTTCCAGCTTTCAGATAGGTGCCCTCAGGATGGAGTAGAATTGGAGCTATATACAGTATGTGCAGATGTACTTGTATGATGCAGTCATGGAACAAATGGAAACATGGAAACATATTTCCAGTACTTCACACCATGAACAGTTGAGGCTGGTTTGAGAGGAAAGTGGATCCAGTATCAGAATTGTGTATAAGGGGATTTACATAATAGAGTGTATATTGAAGGTATAGTATGACATTTTGCAGGAAGTTAGCTTACTGTCTGCAAATTTTGTTCAAAGCCACGCCCCGAAAAACGCAAGCCCCCAAATGCTGGTGTCCCAATTGAAACTTAATTAATTCATCAAATTAAAAAACAACACGATTGACAGACATGTCGAGACAACTCTGTGTCCAGATTGGCTGAATAGTTATGAACAACGTTACTTCTTTTAAAGCTTGAGGTGACACAGAGACTAGAATTTGCCCTTTGACAAATATTTAAATATCTGGTACCAGAATTGGAAAAATAAATGATTAGCCTGGCCAAATACACTGCCTGGACAATACAGTAGTCACACTCTAAGATTTCATTCAATCACCTTTAGCTTTGACAATTTGTCAATCACCACTCTTTCACAATTTGAGTCCTGGAATATGCCATCAGGAAAGAAAAACTCCATTGATGGTCATTCAGTACATTCAGGTCATCAGCTGACTTTATAGCCACATACTGTAACAGTTGCTGAGTGTAGACCTGACCAACTGATCAACCCCAGATCATAATAATGCCTCCAGAGGCTTGTACAGTGCAAACTCATCAGACCACATGATATTTTTCCTTTGCTCTAAAGTCCAATCTTTATGCTTCCTACCAAACTGAAGCCTGATTTTTTTTTTGTTTTTTTCTGATTAGGTTTTCTTTTGGTCACATAGCTGTTTAGTACCAATCCTGTGAGTTCCCATCACATTGTGTGTGTATGTAAATGCTACTTTCATTACATATTAAACAAAGTTCAGTTCAGCACTATCCTTCCAGGTTTTGATAATGTGTTGAACTGTTCTTTACCCAATTCCAGTCATTTCAAATCCCCTTAGTTGTTTTCTTTGCTTGACGAAACCCAATAACGTGAACCTTTTTAAATGGCATTTAAACCTTAAAAAATTAAATTTTTGTCCAGGCAGTACTGTATATAACACATTATCTATATAATACAAGTTACCTTTGACCTACCTTTAACATGAATCTACTATTTGCGTTTTTGACATCATAAATTGACCACAGCATCTGCTCTTGGAAAGGCAGAGCTGAATCTATGCATCTGCTTAGCTTTCACTAAAAGCTGAAAAATAATCAGACCTTTGACCTTCACAATAATAACATCACTGGCTTCTAAATCAGAGGAAACAAAGAGGGAATGTGTGCAAGTGAGTAAAAGAAATGAGGAGAGAGAGAGAGAGAGAGAGAGAGAGACAGACAGAGAAAGACGAAGAAGAAGAAAAGAAGAAGACAGAAGTGAGAAAGCAGACAGAGGTTTCCCACTTTGTAGCTCTGCAGTGGCTGTGCTGAGTGAATTGATCTTTTTATGGTTTCTGCCAGTAACAGAGCCACAAGCAAGCTGGATAAATCAACAAAGCTTTTCCCTCTGAGCATTGATTGATGAGAACCTGTTGCCAAACAGAAAGAAAAAGAAAGAGAGAGAGAGAGATCTGGGTATAATGGGTATAAATAAGATATTAACAGTATTTTATCAGTATTTGCATGACACACAGAAGCAAGAGATTCGACTTTTTTCAGTTTTCAGTGCTAGCAATTAAACTAGCAATAAAGCTTTATTCATTACTTCAGATCTGATTTGAATTTCAGCGCAGGGAGTGGTGCTGCGGTCAAGAATATTTGATTAATAAGTCAACTGATGAAAACAAAATTATTACATTATGCATTTATATGTGTGTTTGTAGGAATGTTTGATATAGTGTTGTCTGATTGCTGACTAGCTGACAGTTACTGTAGCATGTCAAATTATCCGAAGTGCTAAAAAGAAGTAGTTTATTCTCTGGATGTGAAACAGCTGTAACTGTAATTTCAAACTAAAAAAGGATGAACTGTTGTTTATTATTGCAGTAAAAAGTGGTACAAGAGGTATAGGAGCACACCACCACATTCTAGGCTACTTCTTGCTTAATCAACACCTTCGGACTAATCACATTATAGCACTCAAGCTTTGTAAGGGTTTGTAAGCTTTGTAAGGGTTATAATTGTTGAGTGTTGCGGTTAGCTATAAAATAGGACTTTCTGTGATATATTGCTCTACCTAAATTGAAATCCATATGTTGAATTTAACCAGAAAACTCATGCTTAAAAGTAATTATAATACACCTGTCATCAATGAAGTGATTAACCATGGATAAAGCTTTCCGACATGGCATAATCCTAACATCTTTCATAGGATCTGTGTAGAAGATTATTGGTTATTGATTATTTACCAGTAAACTAGTGTCAGGATTATTGGCATCCAAAGCCCATCTATTTTACCACAGAAAAGCCACTTAGCAGTGAAAAATGACAATGCTGGACACAAGAGAAAGGTATCCGAACACCCAGTGCATCACAACTTGCTGTGTATGGGGCTTAGCAGCCAAAAGGATCAAGCTTGATGACCGGCCTTCAAATTCCCCAGATCTCAATCTGACCGAGCATCCATGGAATGTGCAGGATAAGCAAGTCCTATCAATGGACCCTACCTTCCTACAAGTCCTACCTTCTGCACCCAAAGGATCTGCCGCTAACATACTGGTGCCAGATACCACAGCACATCCCCAGAGGTCTTGTGGGGTCACGCCAGAGTTGCCCTAGTGGTACAAGGCAAAACTAAAACCTAGATGGTTTAATGTTAATGGTTTTTCTATTATGGCTGATTGATGTATAAACTCACTGTATAAGCAATATAACCAGTTTGTTTGTTTGTTTGTTTATTTAGGTCATTGATTTTGTCTATGAGAGTTTAACTTCGGGTCAAATCTAATTAATGACCCCGTGGCTAAATTGTAACAATCACATCTTTAACCTTTTCAAGGAACTTAAAATAGTTCGCCCCCCTGTGCATCCCTTAACAATCCCTACCTCCATTCCTTCTTTACACTGCTTCCATTTGTCCCTTGTCCTATTGAGGAGAGAAAGGCTTGTTTAAGCCTCTGTTCTACTCCTGCGTGTTGTGTGGAAGGCTGCACGTGAGTGTGTGCTATGCACTCTGTTCGCAGAATATACCAAAATTTTGTTGGACTGAGAAGGATAACAGTCTCTTTGTGTGTGTGTGTGTGTGTGTGTGTGTGTGTGTGTGTGTGTGTGTGATTTTCAGACTGTACATGACTTAATATTTCATAGCGACACATTTTTCATTACTCATTCGCAGATTTCTGTTTATGAACAGCGCATCTTGCAAAATATGGTTGAAAAGTTCAACCCTTCCCTGCTGCTTTCTGTTGCAGTGAACTGTTGTGCTTCCTGCATATGAATATAGTGTACACACATAAATATGTAGCTCTCCTTCTTACGTATGCTGGGTTAATTAGAGAGAGGCGCTTCCCTCGCTCCTTTTCCTCTCCCAGGTCTGTCAACATTACCTCATCGCCTCCCCGCCCACCCACCCCCCACCCCCACCCGTTGCACTCGTGTGGGAACCGTGGCCCTCTCTCCATGGAATAAAAGCAGGGATGCATTCCGCAACAAAGGGGTCGGAGGGGGTCCTAATTCCCAGGCAACGATATAAATCGTGCCACTGCCGAAGGCTGAGGAGGAAGAGGATGGCAGCCACCCCTTGTCTGGAAGAGTGAGAGAAAAGAGAGGGGGAAAAAAATCGAAAGGGAGAAAAATGACTGAAAAGTCATGAAAGGGCATGGAGGATTCAGAGCGCACGAGGGCAGGGGGCTTTTTTTGTTGTTACGGAGAGAGTGGCAGGGAAAGGGATGGAAGACGAGAAAACAAAAAGAACAGGTCATTCGCAGAGCTGGAGGTCAACCCGGGATGAATTGGGGGGACACGCTCAGGGTGCGGTCATTCACAAGCAAGCAAGTCAAAACTGTCCAGCAGGAGGGAGGAGAAGCACAAACCAGGTGCGGAAATTCTACGTTTCTGATGTTCAACATGGATAGACATTTTTATTTGTTTTGTCCATGAATGTAGACTTTAATGGATGGAAACAATGTTTCTTTGGGAAAAACATGTTTTCCTCAGGAGAAGTCAGAAGTGAGAAGTTCATGAGATTGAGAACTAAGCCCACACGGCTGTTTTATTCAGCCCAGTGTGTGTGTGTGAGTGTGTGTGTGAAAGAGAGTAAGTGAGTGAGTGTGCAGATAATTGGAGCGCTGTCTTATCTAGTGGCTCTGACACGGTGGAGAGAGGGTCACAAGCAGCCGAGCGGCAGTGAGAACACAAGCTCAACAGTTACCAATCATTTCAAACCCCAGCAAAAAAAAAAAAAAGAAAGAGAGCGAGAAAGACACTGAAGAAAGGCATTGTGGGCCGTCTCTCTCTGAGGGTCATGGCCTGCCGGGGTTCAAAGGGCCGCCCTGACCTGCTGCTATAGGCTGGAATAATAGAGCTTAGAGGCCAAGGCCCAGCACAATTAGAGCTATTTCACCCTCCCACACACACACATATACACACACACACATAGACACACATATATACACACACTCACACACACACACAGTCTTTGACACTGAAACAGTACAGCACATATACGCTGAAACTTGCATTCAGCTACATACAGAACATCTTCCCACAGTGGCCATGTATAATAATGATGTGTGGGAAAAAATAAAAGTGATATTGTTAAAAAGCTCTAATCATAACTGAAAATGTTAACACCTAAAGAAAAACAAAAGCTGTTTCATGCATTTTTTTTTTACCTCTCCTGATTATTATCACCTGTTTTGTTTTGGGTTTTTTTTTTTTTTGTCTTGACGTCATTATTTACAGGATAAATTGCACCTGTTTTCCCAGTTGCTGTCTTAATTCTTTTGTGTACCAAACTGTTACATGCATTTCTTTTGGTTACAAAGTCGCAGAAAATAAAGAACAAAATATATGTGAGTAAATAAAAGAAGTAAGTAAATGCAGTAAGTAAATCTTTTTTAATTTTATTTATGTAATGCATTTATTATTTGATTTATTTATTTTACTCTGTTTGTTTTTTGTTTTATTCATTCATTTACTTATTTTATTTTTATTTTTATTTTTTATTTTTTATTTATTTACTGCCCACAATGGTGTAGTGGTTAGCACTACGGTCCCTCACCACCAGGGTCAAGGGGTCAATTTCAGGATTGGGTCTGTGTGTGTATGCTCTCCTCATGCTTGGTAGGTTTCCTCCAGTAGGTATATATATTTTTTTGGTATTTTAGTCCATCCACGTGCCATCTGGCACACTTTGCGATGGATACTCTCCATCCGTGGGGTATATCCCTTGTTTCTGTGGCAGTTACTTAAGGGGTCAGGTTGCCAGCTCGATGCCCGATTGTCATTCATACACTAGGGGAAATTTGGGAACGCCAAGTAACCTAACCTGCATGTCTTTGGACTGTGGGAAGAAATCAGAACACCTGGAAGAAACCCACCAAGCATGGGGAGAACCATGCACACAAACATGAATCGAACCCCAAGTCCTATGGTGCAAGGGGACAGTGCTAACCACAAAGTCAGTATGCCGTCTATTAGGGTAATTGTGTTCCCAAATTGTCCGTAGTTTGTGTGTGTGTGTTCCATGGATTGTCACCCTGTCCAGTGTGTACCTTGTGCCCTAAGTTTCTGGGGATAGGCTTCAGGTAAACAGATAAGCAGTATACAAGAATAAAAAAAAATAGAACAATAACAAAAAAACTAAATGAACGTACACCAGCCCATTCCCTTCTATTTTCACTTTTAATTGACAAACTTTTCTTAATATAGCACTTATCACACATTTCAGATGTCCTAAGTTTATCTTAGCAAAGGTCTTGATTAGTTGTGTGCACTGTTCATGAGAGTTCACAGTGTAAACAAACAAATATTGGCAGCATAGTGGCATAGTTGTTATCACCTCCAGGGTTCGTTTCCCACCCTCAGGTCTGTGCATGTGGAGTTTGCATGTTCTCCCAGTGCTTGGTGGGTTTGCTCTAGGTGCAGATATGGCAGATTAGGCTAATTGGCAAGTTTCCAAATGTACCCCACCTAGTGCCCAGGCCTCATGTGACCCTGTACAGGATAAGCAGTATTAAGCATAATGATGAGGATATAAATAAATAAATGAATAAATAAAGGGACAAGAATGTAGAGTAACCTATTTATGTACATTTATGTACCCCATTATCATATTCAAGGGCAAGAGGTAAGGGTTTATCAATGTGCAATCAGACACATTGTGTACTAAATGCCCCCCGACCCCTGGAGTATCCGTTGTTCCTGTGACAGTTTCTTACGATAGTCGAGTAGTGAAAAACCTTGCTCTGGGGCCCAACTGTGGCAGCTCAGTGGCACTGGGGCTCAATCCAGGGCCCTTCTGTTCAGTAGTCCAGCATTGAGCTACCCCTGCCTCTTTACTTTCAAAAGACAACCCAGTAGTATTAGCAGTAGTAGTTATCCTTCCCACCCCAAAGACAGCTAAAAACTTATTATTTTTTATTATTATCTGTTATTTTTATTGTTGTTATATTGTTGCTGCATGTTTTTTTTTTTTTGTAGTTGTTTTTTTTTTTTTTACTTTCACTGGAGAGCAGGGCTTCATTTTGCTCCCAGCAGCTCTCGTGGTCACTGATTCTATGGAATGCAATTAGGAAGCCTAAATGAACTGGTAATAGAGAACCTGGGCTCCAAATCAGGGTTGCTGTAGCAACAGCAGCTCGCGGCACCACATCCGGTAGTTTTGTCACTTTATCTGCAAAATGCACAATCGAGCTCGGAAATCAGTGCTCTGGTGGGAGAGAAACAGCTGTGCATTTGCTTTTCTCTCTCTATGTCTCTCTCTTTTATTTCTCTCTCTCTCTTTCCAAATAAAATTGTTCATGATCTTGCAAAGCATCTCCGCTTGCCCTCAGTAAAAGATGTGTGTGAGTGTGTGCTGGAATAAAGGCGCAAGGAACAGAGTCGACTCAGAGGCAGAGGAGGTTATCAGTGTGTGTGGGAGTTCCTTTGGTCGTGTTTGACGCAGCCGTCAGAAAGAACCTGAACTTCCTCTGAGACACAGAACCCCTGTGCGGAAACATCACATCTACAGCAAGCTACCAGAGTTGATCCTGGAATCCTTGTGCTTGACTGAAGATTTCTGTATATAGAAGACAGAAGTAGCTACTGCACAAGGTTCAAGACTGCTCTGTTTGCTGCTGGACATGGGTGGAAAAGCCAGGAGTCATGTTTGCATTGCAAATGGCTCCTAATTCTTCAAATTGCTGACTTTAGATGGTTGTGCTTCTCGCCCCGGGTGCTCCGTCACATTTACAGATGAGTCTAATGTCTTTCAGATTTGCTCAGATGCACCACACGCACAGTTGGCTGAGGTGAAAATGACTTGAGTGGAGACAGAACACTGTGGGCTGCAGGCGTCCGTGATTGCTCTGACCTGTGGGGTGACCTGTAGAGTGCACGATTGCTTTGCGCTGTGGGGTTTTCATCCTGACCAGCAGTCGCTTAGGCGAACAAAAGTACACGCACAATACGAGCCGAGCATGCAGGTGGCGAACGAAGCCACAACTGTAAAGTTGCCAAGATGTTATTGGGTATCCAGCATGCACAGCTTATGGCACACATATGTTCTGCAAGATTTCCTCCAAAATGGGTGAATGCATGACTCAGGGAAAGAGCTTTATCTCTTACAGAATGCAACCCTAACTACCTTGCAAAAGAGTTAAATATGTCCAATAAATCACATTTGTTTTAATATACATATATTTATTCCTTTTGTGATTTCCCCAAGCAAAAAAGAATTCTAGAAAACCTTCATTGTGTTTCTAGTAATAAAAAAGACTTGTTGAAATGTTCACTTTATTGGCAGGTAAAGAAAATATGCCATTTATTACCTGTTTTCTGTTGCCTGATTCTTATCAAGTGTCAACCCAACAGATTGCTGCCCATGGATTTAAAATAGGAAGAAAAAAAAAAAAAAAAAAAAACAGGGGGAGCGTATGTGCTAAATTTCACGCTCTTAACTGGGCTGTGCTTCAGACAAATTGTTGAAGTTAAAAAAAAAAAAAAAACATATGTGAAAATAACACCTGTTATTGGCGTGAGAGTGAGCGTGTGCCAAGTTCCTGTTGACTAACAGAAGCTGCCAGGGCTCAGGGAAATCATGGGGTGCAGGTTCCCTTATTCTGTATGAGTCGTGCTCCAGACCGTGTGACCAGCAGTGCTGATACAATCCGGCCAAATCTGCTGTTTACACCGGTCCGCTTTACTGTAATGTGGCTTGCTTAATGGGCGAAAAGAATGGGAAGTGTGTCCAGGACGGCTTCTGGTCCTTGGCTTTCGTCCCTGGCTCTCGCACGGCAGTAACGTTGGTGGCAGGTGGCTGCCTACCTGCAGGTAGGAGAGGAAAAAAAGAGGGGGAAAGTCTAAGATAGAGAAAACAGGTTCTGTTGCTAAGCTAGAGCCAGGAGCCTCTGCCAAGCACGGCTGTCAGCCTGAGAAGGGTTTTAGTGAAGACAGAGAGGCAGAGAGAGAGAGAGAGAGAGAGAGAGGAAGGGAGAGAGAGGGAGAGTGAGAGAGCGTGTATGTGCATCAGACTACTTGATTATCACAGTAACAGCCCAGTCACCCAATCCAACCATATCAGGAAATCCAGCTCTGTATTTCATGCTGTTGCTTCCTGTTTAGGTGTGCATTCTAGCTAATAGCTTCAGTTATGACCTAGGGGAGAAATTAAAAGTAATCCACATGCCGTGCATAAATTTAAAGTGTATTAGTGTACTTGAGTGCCCTTTAAGGACTTTGTTTTTGAAATTAGAAAAGAAACCTAAGTGGTAGCCTTCGATTATGGACTATAGACCTTATGATCTCACTGGCAAGCAACAAGTTACTTGTTTTGCTTGTAGTGATTATACTATATATCATAAGCGCCAGGCTTTATACTAGCCGTGTTAGTAAGTTACAGTAACAAAGTAACTAACATCTCTTAGGGATTTCATCAATGTACTACACATTTACATTTACATTTAGGCATTTGGCAGACGCTCTTATCCTTTTTTTTTTTATCTCATTACACATCTGAGCAGTTGAGGGTTAAGGGCCTTGCTCAAGGGCCTAACAGTGGCAACTTGGTGGTTGTGGGGTTTGAACCTGGGATCTTCCGAACCGTAGACCACTGAGCTACCCCTGGCCCCTACATTTAATGGCATGGACAGGATAGACTGGATGGTGTTCTGACTGAGTTATCATTGGATGTCTCTGTGTTGTTGCTATGAAGTCAGGCACTGTAGGTGTAGGTCTAGGTCATTCTGTAGAAGACATATTAAGTTCATATTATGTTCTTCTGGTACTTGCCATGTTTATGGCACGCTTGCAGGAGGTTATATGTCATGTTCGGGGAATTTTGTATGAATAATGGTTCCAATTGCTCACTTCATGATGTAAGGCATTGCCCGTGTTGCGGCATTTATACCAACCCGCCCGACGTAATGACAACATAGTATACAGGTAATACGTGCCTGGGAAAGAGCGTAATGTGATCTGATTGGACTTGGTTTGATGTGGTTTGATCTCACTGGACCTGTTGAGCGCATGGTCATGTAACTGATAGGCAGAGGTGGAAAGTAATGAATTACATTTACTCGCATTACTGTAATTGATTACATTTTTTGTGTACTTCTACTTTTTAAAGTAGTTTTTAAAATCTGTAATTTTACTTTTACTTAAGTATGTTTTGTTTA
>JAQMYG010000036.1:28575973-28591732 GCA_030014215.1 Clariallabes teugelsi | reverse complement strand
CGCCTTCAGCATTCCTTTACAATGTAGAAAGAAATAAAAATCAGGAACCATCATGGAGTTAGAAAGTGACCCCAAACGTTTGAACGGTAGTGTATATTTCACACAAAAGCACTAAAATGCGTTCACCTGATTAGTTAATTTTACATCTATTTATAAAAAATTAAAAGTTAAAAAAAAAAAAGCTATGCAAACTGACATATTAATTTGATGGAAAGATGGAGGAATCATAATGTTGACCATGTTGACCTTTTTTGAAACATCATTATAGCAGAAATATACAATATTAACAATGTTACTTGATACAACCATTGGTGCTGCATGTGTGCTACTTTATGAATAAACAGTTGGAACTGCCTGAGGTTACTATCTGGTTTTAGCTAGTCAAATATTTGGTCCTAGATGTCATGCTAGTTCTAGATGGCCAGACTTGTTTGGGTTGATGGTCCTAGCTAGGCCAGGTGGTTCTAGCTGCCCATGTGGGTTCTAATTGTACAGAGTAGATTGATTTGATGGTTTTAGGTGATCATGTTGGTTCTACATGGTCCGACTTGTTTTAGCTGCTCTGACTAATCCTATCTTTGTCAGGCAGGTTCTAATAGGTTCATTAAAATTCTAGCTGGTCATCCTGGAACTAGATGGTCTAGCAAATTCTAGCTTGTCAAGCTGGTTCAAGCTGATTAGGCTGTGATTGATTGCGTACTCTTTAGATTGTTAGGGTTGGTCATAGCTGGTCAGACTGGTAAGACTAAGCTGGAAATGATACTTCTATCTAGTCAAGCTGGAAATTATACTTCTATCTAGTCAAGCTGGATTAAGCCAGTCGATCTACTTCTAGCTTGTCTTGATATTTGTAGCTGGACCCCTTTGGTTTGGTGGTATTATAGAAATTTTGTATGTTTACATGATTTTTCTAACTGTGTCTCACTGATCAGGCTTGATCTAGATGGAAGATCTCCAAGTTGGTTTGGGAGGCAAAATAGGCCAACCCACTAGACCAGTCTAACAGTAGATGGACTAGGGTGAAAGAGTAATGAGACGATGTAAGAACAACAAACTATTTTATTAATGTTGAAGATGTTTGTTATGTTCTCCCTTTGGTAACATGCTATCTAATGCATCTTTGTTCATCTAAATAATTAGAGGAAAGAGATAGACCTATACGGAGAGTGCAAGGTACAAGTGAGAGATAAACAAGCTTAGAGATGTACCTACATCACAGATGTACATATTGTCTTTTCCTCATATCGTGCAAAATACAGAAAAGAAATGTGCTACTGTATTGTAAAGTTTAAGGGCAATGAAACAAATTGGACACTCACAATAACATTGCTTTAGGGCAACTTGCCAGAAATGACACCAATACCATGCTGTCATCCTAGGAAGACACAAATGTTGCTCCAGACTGGATAATGATGAAAATGCCCATTTTTTCTAAACTCTCTACTCATCAGTACTGGAAAAGCCCCTTGCATGAATTTTCAAGATTATTACACATATCCAGTCACCATAATCTTTAACAGCCACAAAGCACACACCACACAGTGAAGGATGTGAATCAGTCAGGCTACAAGTTTGCAAGCGTAAAGGGCTAATGTGCGACATCTGCAAGATGCTCAGCCCCATTTGCATTCAGCATTCTTCTTCCCATGTCTTCCCTGAAAGAGCTCCCAAGCATACAGTGGGCTGTAGCCTGCGGCTAAGACAACACCAGTTAAAGAGCTGGCTGTCTGATGAAGAAACATTTCCTGGATCGTGATGCTCCCTGTAATTTGACAATCTGCTTTGTTGTCCCTCATTGCAGCCACATTTCCTTTACATAAAGGCAGTTCGGGGCTGCCAGAAAAACACGCCGAGTGCATCACAGAGCAGGACAAACAGAAAATAATTTAGCATGTCTATTCATTCTAATGTTAGCACATGAGAACTGCTAAAACCTTGTGTTCTGTTCATTGCTTTCCTCAAGGGGTCCTTTGAGGAAATTTTAGTTATACAAAGGAATTGTATTATATTTCGGAATTGTTTTCAACAGGAAAAAGAAACCTGTTATAAGATTCTATAAAGACCAACTTGACGGTGAACAAAGAACTTTTAAGAACGGCGGCAAATACCACTCCAAAACATATTATCTTTATATTGAAATACTTGATGTGTTTCTAGAGCTAATTTGTTGCTTGTTGCTGTAGTTTTCTTACTCCCATGAGTAACAAGTTAGCGATTGTTTACCGCTTTCATGTCACACAGGGACATTGTTAGTGCACTTCCAATTGTGTTTAATAGGAGAAAAAAAATTTAGCAATCACAAATATTAGGGATAACTGTCAGGTTTTGCTTTTTGTTTCTAAAAACAAGGTAGCAGAGACTGTTGAAGGTGCAGGGTAAATGCTTTATTTTTTCAACAGGCAAACATATCCTCATAGTGAATTAAAGCCGGCGTACATGTACACAGAAAGTGGTCAAGCAATGAAGAAACAGGCCAAACAAGGCAAGATTAGATTCAGAAAACAATGGAGAAACAAAGATCAAAACCAGATAAGCAATTAAGAACAACAAGATTTGGTATGTCAGGAGATGAGGAAACACTGAGCCATACTTCATGTTAACTGAATACTGGATAGTGACATAATTACCGCAATGTCTTTTGGAAGTTGCAGTTAGACAACAGTGGTAATATTCATGTGACAGTACACTATAGTCAAACGATGTTTAATATGATATTATTGAGAAATTTAATGTACAAATAATGGAGAAAGTACACATTTGACTTGCACTTCATCTACAATCATGTTCAAAAGTTAGTACCCCCTTTTTGAATAAAAATATAAATCAAAAAGAAAAATCATCAGATTTTTTATCACCTACTTATTATTGTATTAGGCAAATATAACCTCGTGCAAACAACAACAAATAAAAATTTTTGCCATGCCATTAATTTTTATTTATTTATTTTTTAATGAAGCCAAATAAACATGCAGGCAATACTAAGTACCCCCTTACTGCTTCCGCAAGATATAAGAGGGTAAGTTGCAGCCAGGCCATGCTAATTAGAAAATTAGAAAAATAGAGGTTTGGGCAATTTGCTGGTCTGGAGCATTAAGGTGCCAAAACCTCAATGCCAAAAAGGTAAAGAAATAAGCAGTGGTCTTAGAGAAGCAACTGTTGCTGCACATCAATCTGAAAAGGGTTATAAAACCATTTCCAAACAATTTCATGTGAGTTCAATATTTTACAGTGCGAAAGATTGTTCACAAGTGGAAAGCATTCAAGACAGTTGCCAATCTTCTCAGGAGTGGATGTCCGAGCACATTCACCCCAAGGTCAGACTGTGCAATACTCAGAAAAATGCAAAAAGAACCACAAGAGCTGCATCTTTGACCCTAAAAACCTCACTGAGCATTTAAAATGTTAATGTCCATGACAGCACAATTAGAAGAGTGTGGTTTGTTTGGAAGTGTTGCCAGGAGAAAGCCTTTTCTTAGGTTCACAAAATTGCATCTGAAAAACCTGTGGACAAATGAACCCAATTGGAATTGTTGACCTTAATGCTCAGTGAAACATTTGCCACAAACCAAACAGAATTTTAGCAGAAACACCACATACCCACTGTCAATCATAGCGGTGGAGGGGTGATGATTTGGGCTTGTTTTGCTACCATACTGTAGGACCTGTACACCATGCAGTCATTGAGTCGACCATGAACTCCTCTGTATACCAGAGTATTCTAAAGGCAAATGTGAGGCCATCTGTCCAACAGATAAAGCTTGGTTGAAATTGAGTCATGCAACAGGACAATGACCCAAAGCATATCAGCAATGGCTGAGCAATAAAATAGGTTTTTAAAGGTTTTGGAATGGCCTAGACAAAGTCCAGCCCTCAACCCAACTAAAATGCTGTGGCAGACCTAAAGAGAGAGCTGTGCATAAGCAAATGCCCAATAAACTAAAGCAATGTTATAAATAAGCTAGGGCCAAAATTCCCCCACATTGATGTGAGAGACTGATAAAGTCATTCAGGAAATTATTACCTCAAGTTATTGCTGCTAAAGGTTCTACAAGCTACTAAATCATGGGGAGTACTTGTATTGCCCAAATGTTTTTTTATTTTTTTTATTTTAAGAGACGCAAACTGAATAAACAAAAAAAAATCAAGTTGAGGCAGCAATTTACCTTTCCTGAGATGCAATCACGTGATTTATAAGACCTCCAACCCCCTCCCCCTCGCTGGACTGACGCTATCAAACTGCATTAAAAAGGTGAAGATGGCTGCTTTGTGGACTCCTTATTCTGGGTAAGTATTTATTTATTTATTTATTTATTTATTTATTTAAATATGTTACAGCTATTTTAGAAAATTAATGTTATATACGTAAAACTGGTTTGTTTCTGCTTATTGTTATACTGAGATACCCTGACATTACTGAGGTGAGCTTAGCAAATGTTAGGCTGTATCTATAATTACTGTATCTATAATTTTTCTCTATTTTGCCCTGACTTTTGCCCAGCAACAGCGTCCTGCTCCACTCCAGCGCTCCGCTAACGAAAGTTCAGGAGAAAAACCCAGAAGTGTTTAACAGTTAAGGAGTAGCTGCGCTTCAGTACTCAGTAAGTTAAAAACTGTGAGAGTCACCAATGCTCATCTACGATTGTTATATCGGTTGACTTATTCGTATGAAACTGAATTGTGTAAATACCTGCTTAATTTACAACATCAATCCAAACATGTAGTTACTCCTGAGAATGACAAAGTAAAAGCCTTGAAAATATGCTTTTAAATATGAAACAGCATAGCTTTAACCCACCATTAAAATTCTAGAAAGAGTCTTTTACACTCTGGTGGTATATAGCCTTATTCATATCTTTTATTTTTATCATAACTAGATATTCTGTGAATTTTATTTATCTTCTATCTACCAAATATATATTTTATCTACATATATTATAATATACATTATTTGTCTACCAAACCCTTTACATGATTTTCTTGTTCTTCTCAGAGCTCTGCTGTGGAGGATTGGGTAAGAGGGGTGACAGCTGGCCTTTTGGAGCTACTGCAGGAGCATGATGTTGGAAGTGACTGTAGTCCTGCGTGACAGCAGCTTTGGGAGTGATGTTTGGTCAGGTCTCTGCTCTAAGCATCAAATTCCAAAAGGACTGGACACCTATGAAACCCTCCAAACCATTATTATTGGACTTGGATAGACATTCTCCCCGCAGATTCAAATGTTGAGAAACAAACTCTTGTTGTCATTTTTGTGTCTGACGCATCTGGTGTTATCCAGATATTTTATTGACTTTTAAACAAAATAAAACTTGTATTCTCCTGTTTTATGCAGATCACTGTTTTAACTTTGACTAGTTTTAAAAGAATAAAGTTTTTTCAAGTAATGTTTGTGTGTTTTAATTGTTGGGGTATTGTTAGGCCAATTTGTTTTTATTTTACTACATTAATGAGCTACAATAGGAGACAACTTACCTTTTTGGGTAGATGAAGAGTTGGGTTAAGTCAACCATAAACAAATCTAATTAATTGAGCCCACAATCAATACTAGTTGTGCTATCTTAAATATTTGAATTACAAGTTGAGTCAACTTAAGATTTTGAACTGGGCACATGTTGTTGAGGAATTTAAGGGATGTTTTCAGAAGCAAGAACTATACATCACATCTTTGAAAATGTTCTTTCTCTACAAACTAAACTACAATGTGAAATATTTTGTTTGGCCAGCAATTTTCTCTAAAAGTTGAGTAAACTTAAAAACGCTGCGCAACTTGTTACTAAACTTTGTTACATTGAGACGGCTTTTTTTTTTTTTTTTTTAATGAAAAAAATCACAGATTTTTACTTATTTTACCTTTGAGGCAAAATGCGTTAAACACCAATCTGTACATTCAACAATGTTAAAAGTTGCATTTGCTTTATTTGTAATGTCAAACACTAATATTCCATGTTTCCTATCATTAACAAAAGTGGCAAGATCTTCTGACTAGTGATAAAGGGAGAGTGAGATCCTTTATACCTAATCTGGAAATGGACCCAGGCCAAACCTTTGGTGTTCTAAAACCATCTTCCTTCATTACATAATGTCTTTTTGCCCCTCCTTCCTGTCCTTCTTCCCAGAAGCAGATTGGAGATGTGGCGTTCCTCAGCAGTAAATAACTTGTTGACTGTCCTGACCTCTCTTTGTGCTGTTCTGGGTGAGTGCACCTACGGTGAACATGTGCTAGGGAGAGGAAAGGAGCAGCAGGAGAAAGGGGGGAGTGGGGTATAGGGGTGAGATGGCAAAGAGAGGAGGAAGGGAGGTGTGGTGGGCCCTGTCTCTTCTTCACCTCCCCTCCCTGCTTCTCTCTGTCCACCGCAATGGCCCCCTTCCCCTCTGCTCCGTCTTGCAGCTCCAGATTGGCCGTGACAGGCGTGCCGTTTCAAGTGTGCCTTTGAGCCAAATTGAAGCGAGCAACAGCACCTGTGCCAGTGGGGGAGGGCATTCAGGGTGGAACAGGCGGATGGCCGGAGAGAGAAACCCGCAACTTGCAGCCTTCAAAGACACTTCCTGCTCACACAATCTGCCTCTGCTCATGCTTCTCCTGACTACACAGGCCACAACTTTCTTCAGAGTTTCTTCTAGTGTTTCAGTCGCGAGAATCCAGAGACCATTACACAGCTTCAATTCCACATACATGGCATACTACAGACATGTGTTACTAATCTAAAGTCTTTTGTAAATCAATTCCTCCGTAAAGGCTTAAAAGAAATGCAAAGAAAAGATCCAGCTTTTCGGTCTGTCACATTTGAGACTGGAGCTTGCATTAATCACTGTTTTTACCACAGTGTTGTTGAATCCTCATGTCTGATCAGTCATATAGCATTGATTAACATTAATTCCTGCAGTAAGGTTAAATGCAGTCCTTCTAATATGGAATCCTTCCTACAGCATCATGACTACTTAGACTTAGGCTATATATATAATGTAAATGATAACAGGCCCTAATTTGTTTCTTGGGCATCCCATAATATTAAAATGATAGAAACTACAATGTGCTGGTTACTCAGTATTGCATTTGTTGACCAACCTTAGTGGTATGTGAGAAAGAAACCATGACCGGGTGTGTTGTTATAAGAAATTAATCAACTTTTTGATAAAATTTTCAATAATTTTTTTTGCTACAGCAGCATGACTTTTGTATTTTATTCTATACATGCTCACTCCTGTAGCATGTTTCAATTGTTAGGAGAGTTTTTAAATGTTTAATGGACTGAACAGGTAAATCGGGCAGGAAGTTTCTAGTGTGAGTCTCACACTGTGATGAGAAGAGTGAGGGCAGTGCAGGGTCAACACACTCACCGCTCTGTCGAGTTCATTTCCACACAATCCAATGAAGGGTGCTTCCTTCCCAGAGAGAATGAGAGAGAGAGACTAGACCAGCGAAATGCTTCATTCACTCCCTGAGCAGAGCAACACACTCTTTATCCCTCTCACTTACACACATACTACACACACATTAAAATAGTCTCTCTCTCTCTCTCTCTCTCTCTCTCTCTCTCTCATACACGCACGCACCCACCAGCAACGTGGAATATCTAATTCTGGACCTTCTAATTGCTCAAAAAGGAGAACAGTGCCACTAGACCCTCTGCAGTGTGTACTAGTGTGTATTAGTGTACTAAACTAATTTAGCAGGCTTCAAGTAGCAAATATTCTCTACCACCCTTTCTATGTAATAATGTCGGCAAGAAAACTAAAACACACTACCACTGAAAATTCAGATACTTTTCTTAAGAATTGTATTATTATTATTATTATTATTATTATTACTATTACTACTACTGCTATTATTATTATTATTATTAGAATAATTATTATTAGAATTTCATTATTTAATTTGCTATAAAAGTGAGGTTAAATTGCATTTCTTTGCATCACTTTTGATATGAGATTCTTTACTCTTATACAATCTCCAAATATTACTATTACTATCTCTTGTCAATTGAAAATATATCATGTATCATCTAAGCCTGTGCTCATTGTAGCCATAATATAACAGATCCACCTAAAGAGTCAAAGTGTTATAAATTGTGTGATTCTTTTTAGTTCACCATGGTTGTAAAGAATGTCTGGTTGTGATACAGTATCTCTGTCTTCTTCACAGATGTAAATGTATATATATAAAAATGTATATATATACTGTATATATAAAAAAAATTTTTATGTAAAACCACCCCATCTGGTACCAACAACCATGCCAGAAGCCACCCGGATCTTTATTTCCCTTAGTCTAATATGAACTTTACTTAAAGCTGCATTGAGCTGTATTGCATTGTTTTACATGATTATATTTGATGATATTTGCATGAATGAGCAGGTAGACATGTGTGCCTATTACCTTAAGTGCCTTTTTCAACTCCCTTTCCAATACATTACTGTTAATATATATTCTTCGATATGAAACATTGCAAACGATTTGGTTACTATACGTGTGTGTTTAGCATTACCGTTTCTTAGTAAAAACTTCAACAAGATCCATTTTTGTTTACATTTGTATTTTTTTTATTGTATCAGGTTGTAAGAATTAATATTAAAGGGGACCTTTTATGCAAAATAATGCAACATTTAGACATTGGGATGGGTCTTTTCTGTGTGCACAAAAATAATCCTCTTTTTGTTATTTTCCATTTTTGTATACGCCAGGCCTTAAATAAGCCAATTAGAATTTCCTTCTCATGTGACCACATATACGATACTCTCCTCCTCTTTGTTTACATAGACACTGAAAAAGTGCGATCAGAAGAAGAGTGAAAGACAGGTTGAAGTATGAAAAATGTTGTGGCCTATTTCAGGTGGAAAGTTGCAGACACATTTTGGGGAAGGCCTGAGAAATATCAGAACTTGT
This sequence comes from Clariallabes teugelsi, assembly GCA_030014215.1. Lineage (NCBI taxonomy): Eukaryota > Metazoa > Chordata > Actinopteri > Siluriformes > Clariidae > Clariallabes > Clariallabes teugelsi. The sequence continues at coordinate 28,582,851 of JAQMYG010000036.1, read as the reverse complement.
TAAAAAAAATAAAAAAAAACATGGGACTTTTAAATAAAACATTTGACTACATTGTGGCAATGTTTAATTTTTGATTTTATTATAAAATGTAAAATGAGAATAAATGTAAATACAGTCAATTTTGCATCTTAGAATAGGTAGTAATAAAAGCATGATAATGATGACTGATGGTATCAATGGACATTTAGCTGGGGAAAAAAATCCTTTAGTGGCAGATGATCAGGTGGACACGTGTTAGCCAATAAACCATGCTTCAGAAGTCAATGATCGAGCCTGGTCACTCGATGGCCATTCATTACAGAGTGGTCAGACGGTTTATGCCATTGGTGGCAGTGTAAGCAGAGAAGTTACTTTTCCGCTGATCACTGCTAATGAGCAGGTAATCAATGACCACTGACCAAGCTGCTGTGCATGTTTATTTAGACATACACAAACACACACATATGGATTACGTGATGGACACAAAGCACTTATCTAGAAACATAGAGATATGTACATATACTTTATGTATAATCAAATAATTAATTTCCCCAGAACAGTTCCTGTCACCTATACCTATATTGTATTTTATACCACCACATGTATTTTATATCACTGCAATTTGGCAGCACTTACAATGTTTAGTAATTAAAGAAAATGGTGTTCTTTTATCAATTTATAGGTACATTTACCATTGTAGAATATCCATAAAACAAGTTTCTTTTATCATTTACATTACAGCATCTCTACAATCCCTATTCCCACTACATTCTCTCTCTCTCTATTCCTAAGTTAGTAAAAACTTGTGTTATAGAGAATCCAGAAAGTGCAAAATCCACCATTTTGACTTTTCCTTAGAAGTGAATCTAGAACTCCGTAAATATAATACACGGTTCCTTTCCCATGTCTTCACCAGTAAAATTATTAGCAAAGAGGGACAAAGTTTTGTCACACAGTTTTTCTGTCTTCACAAGACACCTTTCTAAAAAGCATAAAAAATCTCCTTCACAACATTTAAATGTAGAATAAAAGAAAAAAAAGAAATCAGTGATGAATATACAGGTGAAGATTCACAATATCAATATTATATGGTTAACTTCATCATTCAGGTCGATGTGAATTAGCTGTAACTATAGAAACAATAAACATGTTAGAACCAGCGCATTAATATAAAGCCATAATTTTTTTCAAATTACAGCTAGAACTACACTCAGCAACACTAGTTTAGGACATTTCAGTACAAGAAAAAGTATTGTTGCTCTTTTTGAGATCCAGAGATCGCAACATTTGATTTCTCAAGCTCTCATTAATGGTGACTTAGTATCTCTTTAGTATCAGTCACATCAACACTAACCAATCATCAGTATGTAAAATGGGGTGGATAGCATTTTACTCCGAGTGTGTTACACTTCCTCCAGCGAGGTGCATTGTGCATCCATTAGAAAACATGTGGGCCTTTGGCTTCATGTACATTGGGTGAAGCACATTCTACCTAGTTGGTGTAAAAGGTGAGAGATGTCAGATGTGTGGGAATTTTTGTGTGTGGTTTGCTAACTCATTCATTTAGATCTTGGCATTAGGGTGTAACATCATGTCATGGTGTTTAACGTTGTTACAAAATGGACTTCTAATCCCTTTTTATACTAAGATCCAGGTCTCCGGCTTAGATCGGTCAGATCGGTTAGAATTTTAGACTTGGGAAAGAGAAGGTTTTGTACCAATAGTACTTGACACTTTTGTACATTGTGGAACATTAATGTAACTGAACCTAGACTTTTTGGTACAATTCACTTTTAATCACTCACCTGCCTAGTTCTTGTTTCCTTGTCTTTATATGTGTTGCAGCTAAATCTTTAGTCACAACAAGAACTTTTATAGCTACAACTCTCTCTCTCTCTCCCTCTCTCTCTCTGTCTGTCTTTCTTTCTTCCTGTCCTTTTTGCCCTCTCGCTCTCTCTCTCTCTGCTGTCTCATGCTTATATGCACAGGAAGACTCATTGTACTGTACTGGGCTGGCAGATAAAAGCAGATTCATTCTCCGCGGCTGGCGACACTAGAAGTTCGTCCGCTGTGGTGAAAGGCTCGTTGTCTTGGCCTCTGTTCAGAGAGCGAGACCACTCTGAATCCGAGGGCTCTGGAAAGCTTCCAGAGCTCGCAGGACGGAGCGAGAGAGAGGCTCCGAGTGACACAGTAAACAGCAGGCGGAGAGAGGAGATGGCTTGAGCTCACAGAACCTTTATTGTTCACGCACCAGCACCGTGTACACAGATTACAAAGTCCACAAAGGGAACTGTTTAAAAAAATGTCAGGAAAGAAATGTTGGAAGGCATTGCACAAGACCTGACAGATAGGCCAGGTGGGAGTTTGTCTTGGAAGGTGTTACCTGCAGTTGCTATATGTTATTGACTGTATTGTCATGGTTATGAATAATATTCCTGTTAATATACTGTACATATGCGATTATTTCTTTGTTTATATATCGGTCCTGTATAATATCTAAAACTCTTAATTCTTTTTTGATATTGCTGCATTAGAACCAATAAATATAACAGTCATGTACAATCTTGTAGTGTTATTGCAGTCACTGACCATGTTTACTCTGAGTAATTCAGTTATTGTCAAAAGGAATGAAAATGGAATGACATAAATTAAATAAAAACACAAAAACACACATGCTTCTGTTCCAGGTATTATGTCGAGCAACAGGAAATGAACGCTGTGTGCTTAATCTAAAGTAATCATGTAAAAGTTTGTGATCTGAATACAATATATAAAGAAGTTACATGCTGTGTTGCAGGAATTTTATTAAATAGAAGCAAACCAACCAATTTTGAGTACTAGACCTTGCATTTGCCTGAGTTTGAACAAGTTCTTCATCATCTTTTGCTAAATGTAAAGCATTTTCCTGCAAAATTGTTCCTTTTTCTACAACCTCTGTAGATGATAATTAATATTTATCTATCAATGTTTTGCTGATCTTCTCCGCTTTATCAAGACTGTTCAATTTGGTAAAAAAAAAAAAAAAAAAAACTAATCCTGTATTTACTTCCCCAGACGTTTTTCTGTCTCCTGATAATCTTTTTATGTGTGTGTTGCATTGTTGCCCAAGTCTTCGGCACGATTAGTGCGGCTCAGTCTTGGCGAGCACTCTGAGTTGTCAGAGCCTTTGATCTGAGCCGTCTCCGTAATCACTTCAAAAAGTGTAGATGGCACCATGAGGGCTTTGCAAATGTGCCTCCGTACTTTCTGCACTCTTTAAGCGCTTGATGCCATGTGTTTAAGGCCTGACGTCCATGATGAAAGAGAGCCCCAGAGCGACGCTCTTGACACCGGCCCGACTATAATAACTAACAACGGCTGCTTTTGGGAGCTAATTTTAATATCCTACCTGGTCATCTAGTGTGCATATTCCCTCTTTCTCTGTCCATCTTCATAAAGAGACAAATGTGAAATCCTTCCTTTCGCCTTCCATGCGCTCTCTACAAGCGTGGAGAAACAAACGCCTTTGCTTTCTTCTTTAACAATAGCATTTGCATATTTTTTATAGTCTCTCAAAGAAAAATAGCCAGCAGGAGAAGGGCTGCGGTGCTAGTGTGAGCTGAAAACGGAAGTGTGTGTATGAGAGAGAGAGAGAGAGAGAGAGAGAGAGAGCAAGCAAGAGAGTGAGAGAGAAAGAAAGAATGAAATAATATGTGCATATGTGTGTGTGTGTCTGTGTATGTGTGTGTATTTTCAATATGGCCATGGCATTGGTCTCTTGACTGTAGTGTAACGCTAGGTCCCTAGTAGAGGCCCCCAGTCCCTGAAGGAAAGCAAGAGATGAGGAGAGTCGAGGACGAGTGGAGGGAGGGAGGGAGGCAAGGAAGGCAGTCCACTTCTGCAAAAGAAAAGTGACAGGATCTCTATTAGAAGCTGCTCGAAGGGCACATGTACTGTACATATTGTTACGTATCAAAAGCATTAACATTTTCGTCTTTCATTTATGAGGTTACATTTAGTAGTTGTCAACCGTAAACACTTTGAGCAGGTCTCTAGGACATGAATTATGCATTGCTGTAAACCTATGAATCGATTTTTCATCATATCACAGAGAAAAAGAAATAACTATATATGAAGATTTAAATAAGAGAATGAAGTCAGAGTTGCTTTTGACTCATTTCTTGTTATTGAGCCATAATCTATGCAGATTCCCTTAGGGCTGTGAAGAAGGATGTATTAATAAGACTTAAAATGTGCCTTTTTCTTCTTAGAATTCTTTTTCTGTTTGGGCGAAAAAGATTTTATGTTGTTGTTTATTTTTTTCTTTTGTGTCCTGTTTAATTCTCTGTTTTTTTGTCCTTCAATCCTCAGTGAAGAGCTCTTCCCTCATCACAGAATTTTCACTTGGACCATGATGTAAATTTTGTAAATGTGGATACTTAGCTCACTTTTATACATTTAAAAAATCTATTGTACATGTATATTGCTTTTTAACACGGACATTGTAATAAAGCAGCTTTTTTAATGCAAATACACCTATTTAAATTTTGATTGCTAATAGGTGACAGTGGAAAGGAAATACTCCCTGAGAAATCATGAGGAAGAAAACTTTAAGATCTAAGTAAAGTTAAATGTATGTTAATAGGGTGGTCGTTTTGAGCATCTTGTGATTAAGTCCTGGGAAGGAAGCAAGACAGTGTTTATGGTTACGGTAACAGTTTTTAGGTGCAAACCTACAGCATCCAAGCAAGAGGATTGGAAATTAATATATATCCCTAATTAGAGGAAGGGAGAAAGAAATGAAATTTGATTAGTAAGCTATTCAAATATTGAAAAGATCTGATGTTGTTTTAGACAGCATTCATCCAATGTCCTTTTCAAATATAGGTGAAAAAAGCATATGTGTATGTAAGTGTGGTTGCAATTTACACTGTCACTATTTTACACACATACACACACACATAGCAGTAATATTGCAAAGGTATTACCATGTGAACTGCAAATTGCCCTCATTGACCTTTCCACCTTATACATGAGACACATATGTTCGTCTTGCTTTGGCTATTATTCAGCCTCACCACATTATTCAACGTGCCCTGTATGCACATTTTAAATAAAAGTTAGCGCAGATGATAAAAATATAGTGTCCCATAAATGAGTTGGTACTGTGTGCCCTGACCAGGCGTTGAGTAATATGCTGTGGGCAGCTTGGCACAGAAGTTAACACGCTACTCAATGTTGCTTTTGTTGCCCTGCAGGTATGTGTGCGCATAAAAAGAGAAGGAAGGGAAGAGGGATATGGCACCAGTGCGTCTGAGCTATGGGAGAACATATGAGGCAAGCACGAGGCACAGAAGATGTATGCAAACCCATTTCTAAACAAATGGACTCGGGTGTAGCTTGAACACGGAGAGGGTTATTAGCATCAAAAGTACGTAACGTGCGCATGAATCAAGGCCTCCCAACCACCGAGCATGGTCGCACATACAAGAGCAGGAGGACGCTATCCACATACTGACACACTCACTACACTCAGTGATTCACAGAGAGCATATTTCCCACTACTCCTTTTTTTTTCTTTGTGAGTCACCAGGCTACACTGCGCCAAACAAAATAGAGCACCAAGAAAAACCCTGCTTTCCTTCCCTTCATGGAGAAGACGCACAAGTCCCACGATGCATTTCACTTCATTTGCAGGTTATGATGAACCATCACTTCGTATCAGCACGCAGCTCCTTCTAAAAGACTAGCTTGGCAGTGTAGCTGCCAGCGACGCAACTCCAGCAGTGTTAGCACACAGTGGATGTAGCTAACTCCAGCAGTGAGCCCATCATTTATCCCTGATTGGCCTGGGAGAGCGAGTACTGAATTTGTGTGCTGGAGCCATAAAGAGGCCGACATTTCCTCTTTGATTTTCCTCATGAATCTCCCACACTGCATGCCAGCTACACTGATATAATACAGGAGCAAAAAAAATTATAGCCTTTATTTTATTTGCATTACCTGTAATAGGCTATGTGTTGCTAGCTGTATTTATTCCAGCTTTATTATAGAGTCATTATGCTGACAGGTCTACACTCGCTTCATCTCACCCCCCCCCCTTGCAAATAACAAAATACATTTTTTTAAAGCATTAATTCTGACAAGGAAGGTGAGTTAGCTAAATATTGCCATATTTGAACTGCATGACCACAGTGGGACAGTTTCCTGGATGCACATTAAGCCTATTTTGGGTTTTAGCAGGCACTTGCATTGTAAATGTTCTCCATTCAAAATCCTTTTTGGCTCATACTGAGCTTTTCAGACAGTCACATAGCTTGTTTTAAAGGCTGATATGTCGAACAGCACTGTCTACAATAAGTAATGCAACTGCATGACTACCCTGTATTCCAAACTTGATTCTGGTCACGAAATTAGTCTGTATTCATTTTCGCTCAGCCAGTCACTTGTAGGTCTAGCCATGTCACGTTGCCCTAGCCTAGCCAAGTCAATGTGCTTCTTATTAGTAAAATTTCCAATTGCAGACAATATGTACTATTCAAACGTTTTAATTAAATATAGTTTCAATTTAATATTATTGATATTTATTTGGATGAAATCTATTCTGTTCAATAGACCTGACAACCAGGCTCATAACAAGAAACTGAGTAATGACGTAATAACAAATATCACTTAAGGACAATTTCAAACTGTTTCCATATGTGAGCAAGTGAATAAAATGTGATCTTTAAGGTGCATCCCATACTATAATGGCCTGGTCTGAACACTGAACATGTGACAGGTAGCAGGAAGTGATCAGATATGAACAAAAAGGAATCGAGTGGCATCTGCCTGCCACCTAACACACAGTATAAATGCAGATCATTTCATGCATATAATTTTTCACCCAAATGAGGATGGGTTCCCTGTTGAGTCTGGTT
>JAQMYG010000036.1:28515337-28548618 GCA_030014215.1 Clariallabes teugelsi | reverse complement strand
TATTTACAAAAATCCAAAGGAAAAAATATATTTAAAAATGTATAAATGTCCAATAAGTCAAAATAAGATTTTATGGATACTGTACGCAATATGTTACTACGAATTGAATACACATGTAATATTTTATATAAATTTAATTCACATTTTGTAAACAAAATTTTTAATTAACGAATTTAGTCATTTCAGGCTCGAGATCTTTTTTTTAAATACTTTTACACGCGACTGGAAAATCCGGAAGTGATGTATCCTAGAATAAACGGACTATTTCCGGTAAAAGCGTGCGCTTGTATTTCAACATGGCTGCGTCCAGTAGTAGAGCTGTGCGGAGCATTTTCTCAAAATGTGCCAACTGCCGTTGGAGTGCGTTTATTCCTCCCTTAAACTTGAACCGGCAGGTAAAGGCCCTACTTCTGTTTTATAACATTTTTAAAGCTAAGTCTCTTTTGGCTCATCGCTTGCTGTAGTGGTTAGCGGTAAAGCTTGCAGATGACAGGTCACATCTCAAACCGCATCCCCTCACCTTCTCTGTACTAGATAGTGTGCTAGAATAGAGCGACCCTGCTCTGCATTCTGGCGTCCTTCTTAGTGCAGTTATATACGGTTTTGGATGCAGCTCTTGTTGCCCTTGTCCTGTCTCTGGGTGAAAAGATAAAGTAGATTTTTTTAAAGTTTGATGTAAAAGACCTATAATCTTACCATGTAAAACATCCAACTAATGCATTTAAGTACATATTTTGCGTTTATCTATTATATAAAATTTACATTGTGTGGATTTTTATTTTTAAATAAATGAAAATATCACAAACTGCCTGGCCAAAAGGACACCACCTAGTGTAGTGTAGCTAAGTTTCTATAGTCTTTCATTGGATAATTACTGCAGTGATTAATATGGTTCAGAAGATAAGTTAACCCTAGCTGATGCAGTGAGTAGCTAATCATTTCTTAAACAACCATGTCAGAAGACATATCCTGTGGCTGTGGCAAAGATGTAACTGTTTCAGAAGTGTCAAAAACTGCATTATTAAAACATCTTGAATGAGTGTGATGGAAGATCACTTAAACTCAATTTGTAAAAACAAAATAAAAAACCAACAGTAGAACTCAGCTATATTTATCACTGAAAGTAAGAGCTTTTCCAAATGCGCAATGTGAAGAGAACTCAAGGGATTAGGACTAAACAGCTGTGTAGCCTTATGAAAACCACTTACCGTTGAGGCTAATCAGAAAAAAGGCTTCAGTTTGTTAGGAAGCATAAAACGTATTACACCCAACAGATTTACCCTGTTCCAGAGTGATGACCGGGGTCATGTAGGTCCTATAATAAAACCACGGAATGTCATTATTTTGCAATATGTTCATGATAACTGGGTAATTCTGATTATGATGCCAATAGGACTTTATATTGTTATTATTATTATTATAGTTTTTAAATTTTTTATTATTAGTAGTAGTATATGTAAAATAATAATAAATCAAATAAGAATATTATTAATAAAAAGTGATGCGGACAAAGTGATCCCAATATGCATAGTGCCTACCATACAAGCCAGTGCAGGCAGTGTTATGATCTGGTGTTGCTTCAATTGGTCAGGTCTAGGTTCAGCAAAGTTATGTGCCCAAAAAATGAGGTCAGCTGACTACCTGAATAAACTGAATGGTGATTTCTTGATGAATCAGGGATATTCCCGGACGACCCATTGAAAATCTATGGCATGTCCTGGAGAAGTTTTGTAGTAGAGAAATTAATGTGACTCTGGACTGAAATAAATGTACAAATTGCACAAGCTTATCAAAATGACCCCACGGCCATAATGAAAGCAGAAGGCCCTCCTATCATCTTCGGTCCAAATATTGGAGTTTTAGAATTTATTATAATTTTCTTTTTTACCATATTTGAACAACACAAAATCAAAAGTTTACTAATAAACGTAAGCCAGTATTATTTTGTGTATTTAAGTGTGTCTGGTAACACTGGCTTTATCGAGTTATGTGAATCATGGCCACATGTATTTATTCTGATGAGTATTAAACAGCTATTCTTAATTTTTAATTATTTAATTGTGAATTATAGACAGTTTTTAAATACTGGACTGCTATGTTACCGCTGTTGTTTAATTCTCTTTTTGTTTCTCTAGCTGATCAGCAGGCAGATCTGTGTGTCTTCAGCTGCATGGAGGAAGAACCTTGCAGCTGCCGGACCTGAAAAGTTTTCAGAAGAATACATTAAGAAACAAATAGAAGACTTCAATATTGGCAAACGGCACCTGGCCAACATGATGGGGGAAGACCCTGAGACGTTCACGCAGGAGGACATAGATGTAAGACGCACATTATTGACAAGATTATATGACTAGTGAGTGTGTGTTTTGAGCACTCAGGCTTTGTATTCTGTGGACAGTTGGGCAGTGATTTTTAACAGCAGATACAACTTACAGATCTGCTTTGTATAATACCTAGACGTTACACTGGACCAAACTAATGTGTAGATGGACCACACCATGCCTGACTCTGTAATCCATGCATTTTTATTTCAGTAGTGAGGAACTCGTAAAAGAATGTATCTTTTGTGACTCATTGAGTTGTTCTCAAATGAATTCTATGTTAGAAACATATTGTATAAAACTAAACTGGACAAACCCTCATTGATGTCAAGCAGGTTTTTTTGAAATGCGTTTTTGAAGCTTAATTGTGGGAGATATGGTCACCGCCATCATGGCAGGAGCTGACTGAGCCTAAATCCCAGTTAATCCATAAATGGGAAAATCGGCAGAATGAATAGATCCTGGCTGTTGGATGGAACATGCCTACTTAGCTTAGCTTAGCATTAACTTGGAAAATATTTAATTCCCTTGTAAAGTTGTACATGTTAGCTCAGGGTTTATGGGGATTGAATCACTTTTGAAGCCAAGGGGCAACCTCCCTTTGGCACTTCCATGTTAGACTTGTTTTTTCAGAACCGGAGGTTGCCCCTTGGTTAGAATAGATGTTTAGCTATATGATAAAGGGAATCCATCACAGACATATCCTGTGGCTGTGGCAAAGATGTTAATGTTTCAGATGTGTCAAAAACTGCATTATTAAAACATCTTGAATGAGTGTGATGGGAGATCACTTAAATTCAATTTGTAAAAAAAAAAAAACAACAACAACAGTAGAACTCACAACTATGTTTATCACTGAAAGTAAGAGCTTTTCCAAATGCACAATGTGAAGAGAACTCAAGCAATAAGGACTAATCAGCTGTGTAGCCTTATGAAAACCACATCTTCCAGCATTTGTCTTCTGACATAGTTCCGTCTTCCAGCATTTGTCTTCTGACATAGTTCTGTCTTCCAGCATTTGTCTTCTGACATAGTTGTTTAAGAAATGAGAAGCTACTCATCGCATCAGTGAAAAGAATATTAATCACTACAGTAATTATCCAATCTCAAACGTATTTCTTATGTAAATCCAAATGCCATCTGTTTTTGCCCAATATGACACAGTGAGGTTTGCCACTGCTAATAGGTGGGAAAGCATTATGTTTTCAGGCGTCTAGCTGAGATTTCAGTGAAGCATTGTTGAATGTTTGTAGGATTTATATGGAATTTTCTTTGTAACCAGTAAAGGAACTGAGCAGGTTATTGAAACTGTTTGAGTTAGTGGTCAACTGGGTCAAATGTCCTTTTTTTTTTTTTGTCCGTTTTTTTCTTTGTAGTGTAATTCATGTTTGAAGTATATTAAGGGTGCATAGAAATTAGCAATAAGAAGTAGAAGACTTGTTGGTGGGGGAAACTTACCAATTGTTGCCATTTACTACAGCTGTGTTTAATATGGTGGAACATCTACAGTATAAATAACGTTAGTTCCCCTTATTACTTATTGTATAACAGACAAAAAATGCAGCCTGTTGGAGAGAAAAATAGAAACCCCCAAAATGCAACATCTTCCATTCTCAAGACTTTTCCATGAGGGAAAATGTAAAGCATATGTGTCAAACTGAAGGCCCACTGGCCAAATACAACCCACTGCCACGTGTTCTTCAGCTTGTGAGAACTTGTAATAGTAATACAGAAATGGACTATATTACCTAATATTATCCATAGCCAGAAATCATAGCAGTGCCATAGTGCTGTGAGCAGACTGACCACCACCTCTCTGCTGCAGTTAGAGATATAGTCAGAGATAAGTCAACAAAATATTCGGTGTCGGGTGTTGGAAATGGGGTTGCCAGGACTTTGTTTGCGGCAAAGGGAAAGAGGAAATACTTAGAGTTTCTGAGCATGAATTCCAAGTTAAGGGGAGCATCTTCTTTAGTTTCTCCTCGTCGGTGGTCGGAAATTGAGTTACAGCCTTTGTAGTGACATGACTTATTTAATCCTGCGTACAATCTATTATCAACCAATCTTGCCTTATTAATAATGTTGCCATAAAAGCTCCACTAAAAATGACACATCGTCTTAAAATAGATCCAGGCTGCTTTCAGTGCATTTCCTTATAATAAGGACACATTTAGTTGATAAACTATTTCATATTGTTTAATTATTGGTAGATCTACAGTGCCATGAAAAAGTAGTTTGTTGTTTTTTTGTTTGCCTATTTGTCACACTTAAATGACTTAAACAAATTTAAATATTACACAACGATAACAAGAGTTATTAACCTTAAAAAGTTAATACAAAATGCTGTTTTTAAATGAATTATTAAGAGAAAAAAGCTTTCCAAACCAGCCTGGCTCTATGTGGAAAAAGTAATTTCCCCCTAAACCTAATAACTGGTTGCATTCAAGCGTCTGCTGTGACAATGCACAAATGGCAATGAGTCTTTCACATCACTGTGGAGGAATTTTGGCCCACACTTCTTTTTTTAGAATTGTTTTAGTTCAGCCACATCAGAGGATTTAACCTGTTCACGTCACAGCATCTCAGTTGGATTTAAGTCCGGACTTTGACTAGACCTCTCCAAAACTTTAAGTTTGTTTTTTTGAGCCATTCAGAGACAGATTTGCTGGCGTGTTTTGGATCATTGTCCTGCTGCATCATTTAAGTACGCTTGAACTTGAGGTCATGACCTGATGGCTGGACATTCTTCTTCAGGATTTTTTAGTGGAGCACAGAAATCATGTTTCCATCAATTATTGCAAGTCGTCCAGATTACTTTTTCACATAGGGTCAGGAAGGTTTGGACAGCTCTTTTCCCTTAAAAAGTTAATTGCCTTATGAAGTCATCATTTTGAAAACTGTATTTTGTATTTACTTGGGTTATTTTTACTTCATATAAAAATTTGTTTAATAATCTGAATAATTTAAGTGACAAAAATGTAAAAAAAAAAAAATTTTTTAAAGAGTACTTTTTCACAGCAGTGTAGGAATTTAGCTGTTACCACATAAACAGTAGGACAGCTCATATATAACATAATAATGGTTTGCTCAGCAGCTGATGCTATGCTACTGTTAAAGCTGCTCATACAGAATATCAACACTTTCAGCGCAATCGGAACTGAGAATTCGGCAATGCTGTGGGTCAAGCCTGCAACAGGCAGGAAATTCATGAGCTGATGTTATGAGTCTGTGAGATAAATACATAGAGTGCTGAATATTTTGAAAATCTCAATTCCTACAATGTCTAATTCTGTTTCTTTCTCTTAAATACCAGAACCCATTGCATTAAACAGGTGACCTTTTTTCACATTCACAACTGTGATTAGTTAAAAGCTGGAACTGGTGGCCTTTGGAGTACATCTGCAGAAGGCAATGCCAACTCTCTCTGCATTAAATAAAGCTTTTTGGCTGTTTCTTTCTGTTTTTTTTTTTTTTTTTTTTTTTGGAACGCTTCCCATTGTGGACCGTTTTTGTGTACTTTGTTAGACCTGTTCATTAAAACAAACTTTGAAATGTGTTTCTGTTCAGTCAAAGAATAAAGACGTTAGTGCTGTATTCTCAGTTTAAAAAAATATTAGGGTAATGTTGAAGAGTCTTGAAGACTTGATTTAGTGCCATCATGTTCTGTCCGTGAACAGCTCAGCGATGAAAAGCTCTATTGCTACAGCTCCAGTGAATAGCTAAATTATTATTGTATACATGCTTAAATAATATTCTTTATATTAGTTTCACTAAGCCTATGCTCAAAAACGGTGCTGAGGGGGTTTATGGAATTTTATTTTCTAGTTGAAATTAAGTTAGTATGTGTCTACAAATGTTTATGAACTCTTGGCCTTGAGAATGTAGCTCAAAAGTAGTAATGCTGCTTTTAAAATTTCCGTAACATTAAAGGATAACACATGGCAAGCTGCACTGACATCGGAAATTGGTCAATGCAATATAAATAAAATTTAATTGAACTTTTAACAGTGGTCTTTGTTGCAAAGCAGCTTAAAAGAATTTTTAAAAAAAAAGAAATAACTTTGAAAAATGCAAGGAAATGTGTATAAATTGTAATTATCAGTTTGTCTCCAATGAGAAAGTAAATGTAAAAACAAAAAGCTTCACCACATCAACAAATGTATTCTCTTCTTTGACAAACACAGACATTTTTTAAAAATCTGTGCAGTATTAGTCTGGGGATCCTGACTGAGTGGGATGTTATTATTAGAAGGATTATGTATTAGGACTAGCAGATTAATATAAAGCTATGGTTTTTAACAGTTGAAACTACTGTTATATCTATAAGGTTAAGTTCTGATGTGTAAAAAGTTAGCCACACTGTGGTTAATAATCTGGGGTAATAAACTGATAAACATAAGGTAATCGTTTTTAGTCAGTGTTGCCTCAGAGTTTTTGCAATCAGACTTTTACCTAAATGGTAGTTATCGTGCTTGGCTGGAGTTTCGTTTGGGATCTGGGCCCAATTCTACTATATTACCTAAAGCTTTGCTTTTGGGATGAAGCCAAGCCGAAGCCTCTCCGGTGGTCACAGAAAGACGGCGATGTTCAAAGATACTTTAATGCTTCTCTTTCTCTCTCTCTCGTCCTTTCCCTGTACTGTAATTGATTCATCACACCAAATGTGCCCAATTTGCATTTATCCCCAATCCTCCACCATCGTTAATGAATTGAGTCCTCAGTGCCAGCGTGGCTAAGAGGCAGTGACACCCACCAAGCCTCTGCCAGACGAGCGGGGAATGGCTTGGACTGCCGGGCAGGGAGGCAGGGCACTAAACGGGTTGCCAGCTCTGGCCGACATGACGTTCCTATGAGTGCGGCAGAGGAGCGGGGACAGCTGTGCCAGCAGGAAGTAATTCACCTTCCTTTCACCTGCCTTCCCTTTACTGTCATGCACAGACACGGTCTCACGCCATGTCTTGCAACACGCTCTCTAAACCCATCAGGTGGCCTGGAAGGCTTCGAAATGTGATGCCAAGACTGGTGACAACTGTGATAAAAGCAGCACTGATGGTTATGGGTTCCAGCATGCAGAGCTGCACTGTTGAACTTTTCGTTTCGCTGGCAGACTCGTGCCAGCTCGTTTACATCCATTAAGCGATAACTGAGCTGTGTGACTGCTTCTGCCGTGAAAGCAGATGTGGCAGTAAGCCAGTGCTAAGATTTTGAACTCCAGGCAGCATTTTGTTTGAGATTTTTTTAGTTTTTTTTTTTTTCACATCATTACTTACAGCGACGTATCCTAACTGTATAACAAGTAGAGAGGGTTCTCAATTCTCAAGTTCACTATAAATGGAAATTCATTAAATACGTTTTATATCAAGTGCAGAATCAGTAGCTCGTTCCAGAAATGAGCTGTAATTAACATTTTAAAATGGCTTAAATTGGATAAAATTGGCACACAAACATGATTTGGGGTCTGCTAAGACATCACAGACGACAGTCGCTGATTTCTGGAGCCTCTGGACGTGTAAACACTTACAAATGCTGAGTGAAGGACAGTACAGTGCAGAGTTATGCAGCGCAAAACTAATATGTGTGCTCAAGACTTGATATGCGGACACACTTCTACTGCTGTTGCTCCAATTGCCTTCCGGATCTGCCTGATACATCCTGATACTTTGTTCCGCTTGGGGTTTTGGCGCTTATGACTTGCTGGAGATGGAACGGCTGCTGTAATTGTAAAGCCTCAGGTATATTCTATCAACACACTTAGTGGGAGAATGAATCATTACTCCTCTACAATGTGATGTCACTTTTTCGAGTCTAGTTCCTCTGGAGAATTTTCCTTGTGTTATTTCAGAGCGTTTTTTTCTTGACAAGGTTCCTTGCTGCTTCCTTGGGGATCTAAATCTATTTTGGGATTTCCGTGAAACTGCTTTATAGCACTGTCTATATAACATTTAATTGATTACCCAGTTGGTGTTCCCTTTTACAGCCTGTACTCTATGGAACTCTAGTTAAAATCCGTGTGAAAATCCTAACCACAATCAGTTATTACTGCTTCCTATATAACATCATCTCACTATTTCACCTTTTTTGTCTGTATGCTGGCCTTAGTCCTGAAAAAATATACATCAATCAGCCATGTCCTCAACACCATTGGCAGATCAACTGAACAACACTGATGACCAACTATAGGGCTCCAGATCCCACCACGCTCAAGGCCCCCAGCATGCAAAGGACCCAAAGCCGCTGACCGGCCTCCAAACTCCCCAGATCCCAGCCCGCTTGAACTCCTATGGGATGCTCCAGACAAACAAGTCTATAGAGGCCCCACCCCTCAACCCATAGCAAACACCCAGAGGCCCTGCTGAGCCATGCCCAGTGCTGCCCTAGTGGCACAAGGGTAACCCAAGATCTATGGTTTTAATTTTAATGGGCTTAATGTTATGGCTGATCTGTGTATTGTATTGTGTACAATGGTACAGAAAAAGTTCTAAAAGAGAAGTTGTAGCGGAGGCATGGCGTTGGAGTTCAGTGTGTTATCCGTCGCCACAACATCACAAAGTTCGGCCACCTTGTATGAAGTTTAGGCAGCGTTGTTTTTTGCAGAGCAGCGTGATGAGGCTACACCTCCCTCGGGGAGTTGCGCCATATTGCATTTCAAGGTATTAACAGGTGCTGCCTTCATCTGTCACTGCACCCTGCATCCGTCCCTTTCTCTCATCCCCATTCTGTCTTCCCTCTTGTTTCTTTGCTCGCTCTCTTTCACCACTCACTTTCTCTCTCTCTTTCTCATTCTCCCATTTTGACAGTGTGATGCATGACTGCGTGTCCTTTTCCGCTGCATCTGCTGTCATCTCACTTCATCTCGCTCTATTTCACCTTTTTTTCCTCCATCGTTTGGTTTCCTTTCTTTTTTCCCCAACTCGTTCACAAATTGTCGCTTTTTTGCTATCTCAAGGGTAATTATATTAGCACTGCCCTGTTGTTGGAGACTGATTGCACAATATATCGCAAGGTTCAGTTATATCCAGTTTGTGTGATCCATGATAGGGTCCGTACATAACTGTGCACACAATTATAATGTTTCAGTCATCCAGAATTATGTTCTGTTCAGTTAAACAAATGCATGAACATGTTAGTAATATGATATATTAATTAATACTAATAATTCTGTTATAATAATTTATTGCACTTTTTCTTTCCTACTCCATAGCGGTGCATAGCGTATCTCTTCCCCTCTGGTCTGTTTGAGAAGAGAGCTCGACCTATAATGAAGGTATGATTAGACTCTAACTAAAGCTAACCACTCCCCACCACGCCTTTAACAAGTCTCACAATGTCTTGGTGTTTGCAACAACACACACATGCCACACATGTGATTTCACCTTTGTATATTTGTATTTCAGCACCCAGATCTGATATTCCCAAAGCAGGCAGGTATGTAAATGAGGCTTTGTTTGTTGGCTCTTGCGATAACTAAGAGTTATAATACAACACTTTAATTATGAATTGTGTAAAATTGTGTGCAGCGGTGCAGTGGGGCGAGGACGGCCGCCCTTTCCACTATCTTTTCTACACTGGGAAGCAAGCCTACTACTCTCTCATGCATGTAAGTGCAGTCACTTGGACTGTCTTCTTTGGTCTGTCCATCTCTCTGACTCTGTCTGTCTGTCTAACTCTGTTCTGTCAATTTAAAAACTTAGAAAAAAAAAAAACTTTACAAACATAAGCAAAGGAGAAAACATCTGTGGTTTTGGTGGAGCACAATTTATTGTTTGGGAACCCTTGATACGGCAGGACATGAGATTTGAGACACTTTGGTGTAAAAAACAAACAAACATTATTTTGTAGTCTTTTGCTTTCATTTTACACTGATTTTATTTAGGTGAACTTGTGACACATGAATTCATGATCCTTGTCTTTCTGAGCCAGTAAGCACCACAAAGGCAAGACTGGACAGACATGGAAGACTGACTTGTTAATAGATGGTGATATCACCAGACCTTTCCCTCATTTTTTAAAATAAGTTTCTTTGTTTCTTTTTGCATACATTATGGTTTTTTAGGTAATTTTTTAAAAAGTCTTGTTTGCTATGGTTTTTAGTCATCAATGTTGGCGATAAAGTATATAAGTCAAGTATATAAACTATAATTAGCATAGTGGGGACCACCATCCCAGTTTGCCAGTGCAAAGTTGCTGTACCTGAGGTCCATGTGAAGTTGTATATACGCGTACCCCTGGGCCTTGCTGCTGCTAACTCAGTGACTTCAGATCGAGAGATGGGTTCAGATTCACCTACTGCTTCCAGTCCTAACTCCTGTAAAGGGAGGCATGTCCCTCGGGTTCCCTGTAACTGTTTTTTACTGTGCGGCCACAGGTTTGTTTGTGTGGTTTTTGTTGCCTGCTGGTACCCCTGATGAATCTTGAGATCCTCAAGCCAGTCAGGCTCGAAAAGCTTCCTTCTTCATAACTGCTTTTCTCACCTCTGGTGTGAACGTGTGAACAAGCAGGTCACCATGACCGGCACCAACAAACCTTAGTCCACAGCTACATGCAACGTGCTGCTTTCACAACAAAGATCCTGAACAAGATCCATTGGAATTCCACATCACATCATCTGGGACATGGGGAAAATCTTGTCTTGGAGATCATCTTACCCCAGGCATGAGCAAATGGCTCATGCACATGGCTGGCCTGAACGAAAGAACAAGATTGTAAAATACAGTACAGGTGGGTTAAATGAGGTTGCCTGGACGTGGTCTGGCTTATTTTTTCCAAGATTGGACGAGAAGTTTGGAAATCTGGTAGGGGCTCAAAGTGGATCCGCTGCTTCTCCTCATTGAGAGCATCCAGTTGAGGTGCACCTAATAAGGATGTCCCCTGCTTGACCTCCATCAGAGGCTGTAGCAGATTTTTTTTTTTTGTTAAGTTTTATTTTAAAGTTAACATCTCTACACATTGACACTGCTTTCTCTAGAAAAAAAATCCTGAACGTTTTAAGTGAATATTCCAGAAATCGGTCTGCCTCTCTTTGATGAGTATAAATAAATGTTTTATGTGTTTAATGTGTAGTAGAGATACAGCCAGTGGTAGCTTAATTTGTAGAAATAGTAATGTCATTTGGTTTAAGTAGAACCTCCAGTTCAGCTGCCAACTGTTTTAGCCTCATCAGTTGCATGCAAAAATAGTCCAATAGATTTTATTTACCCAAGACCAAGTGTTAACACTTCAGAATATGAGAGCGTTCAGCTCATAAGTTTTGAACACCACAAAATAAGGAGAAAACAACTTGTTGGATACGGATAAAAACTACAGTGATTACTTTTGCAATGTAGTAACGTGTTGCCGCTCAAACATTATCTGGTACCTACTGTAGCTAACTACCCAAGGATTAAAAAAATGTTGACAAACCCCACCCCATATGCTATTTACATTGCGGTCACACATTTTAACTTCATCCAGAAACCATGATCATCGCACTCAAAACATCAGCTAAATGTTTATTTTAAATGGCCACAGAGAGCACCGGCAGTGTCTGGTATAAAGGATTTGATTAGCACAACAGCTTGTTGGCCGTGACACTCCTGGGGTCTGGTGTAAAAGACACAAACACAAACCTGAATAAAGGCTAATGAAATGTTAAGAATAATAATAATGATAATAACAATCTGAAATTTTTTGTTATTATTAAATTTTCCATACAGGCATTGAACTACATAATAATAAATGCATCTTTTGACTCTATTCACATCTCAGGTGACCCCAAGGTTGAGAATCTGTGTTAATGTTTTTTAAATAAGGACTGACTGGCTTTGCTGTCTCTATCCCTGTCTGTCTCTTTCCATTTTTCTTTCTTTAAATCCTTCTGTTTTTTACACTTTCCCTTTCTTTCTCTCTCAAGTAATTATGTTATTGTCATGAAAATGTTTAAATAGGCTTTGTCCCAACATTAAGGCAAAGAAAGGTAGATGAGGACATCAGGATGTGGACCAGGATATATATATATATATATATATATATAATTTCTTTTTTTCTTTTTTCTTTTTTTTAAATTTAATTTATAATGATGTTTTTCGAGCTCGGATATGTGCATCAATGCCAGTCAGCATAACAGGGCTGTATAACAATACGATACCGATGTTGTGATGTCACAATGCATGTTTTTTTTTTTCCATTATAGATATTTGTTTTAAGAACTACAAACTGAACATATCAAGATGAAATTTCCACATGGATTTTCAAAACTGTCTAATGTTTGAACGTTTCTGAGCAAACCTACGTATCATATTGCATTTCAAGTATCGTAGAAATGTCTTTGTGAATCCTGATGTGATGGCTGTCATGTCAGAAAAAGTGTAGAGCAGGAGATCCAGAGAGGGAGAGATGGAGAAAGAGGAGTGTGTTTAAAAGAGGAGCTGGGTTTGTTCACTGTAACGCTTTCTTTCTTTTTTTTTTTTTCTTCTTTTTTTTCCTGTCTCGCCTCCCCAAATCGCATTTACAGCAGGGAGCAGTACACACTTCACTAGGCATGCCTGGGCTTTGTGCTGTTTCAGATGTGTGTATGTGTGTATGTGTGTGTATTAGAGGTACAGCTGTGTGTTGAGGATTTGGGAAATGAACCCCAGAGACATCACTGCAATCTACCCAGTTCTTTGTCACCTCAGTTAATTCCTTTTCAGAGTTACTTTTCTTTTTCTTGTGTTTCTCCTGCTCCCTTCTCCTTTCTCCTCTAACGTTTATCTCCGGACTCGACCTTGGGCTAAGACATGACGCCATAGCAGTGCATATCCGTGTGCGTGTGTTGATTAATGTGGCATTGTCCTCGACTTGCCCAAGCCCCCGTGCCGCTCCCCTTTTGCCCGGCAGTAGCCGAGACCCCTGCTGTTCATTTAAATAGGTATGTCAAATCAGAAAATAACGTACAGCTCCCCAGCCAGCAGAGAGCAATATTTTACTGGGACAAGAGGGAAAAGGAAAGAACGGAGATATACGTATATATCATGAGCACACAAAAACGAACACACCTTTTTTTTTTTTTTTTTTTTTTTTTTTTTATAAGGAGAAAAAAAAATTGACTGCTTATGATTATCCTATACATGTGCATAGAAATGTATTCAATATTTTTTCAAATGATTTTGGTACGATTTAAACATGCACAATAAATAATTTGGGAGGACAAAAATAAAAATGTTCTTTATTACTTGGCATATTATACCTCTCTCTTTTATGTCTTCTTTTTAATTCACATGCTATTCTTAAAGTTGCTATTTTTATTTTGCTTTTTTAAATATAAGATCCACCTCATAGACGTCTATTGATTTATTGAATTTAAAAAGCTGAAAATCTGAGGCTTTATCTCAGCCCTGACACTGGCAGCAAAGGGGCCTCGATTCTGTCCAACTCTCCGTTATTCCTTTGCTTGATTGAATTTATCCGACTCCTTTTTATGGCTGTCTTTTTACAAATGTGTAACGTACATTCCACTCATCCCTCTCTCTCTCTCTCTCTCTCTCTCTGTCTATTTCTTTTCTATTACTCCGCTCTCCCTTTTTTTGCACTGAAAATTGGTTTTTGCTCGATGTTTGCTTTTTTGGCGAGCGCCGGTGGATTAGACGCACTCTATCAGGATGGAATTAAACAAACAGCTGCGGAATAATTGCGGGGGGAAATGAATTCTCGCGCGGCCGAGGGGAAAGGGCCAACGTGAGCTGCATGCGCGTGTGCGCGCGCATACACGCAAACACACACGCACACGCACCCTGCCCCGCTTCGCTTCATCGCCATGACGCCTGACGGGCACTCCAGGCTCGTGGGCGCGATGCCAATTTAGACAAGAATGCCCGAGGACGCCATCCGGCTCTGCATGGCAGCTCCTCCTGCCGGGAGGAGGGAAGGAGTGTGTGTGTGTGTGTGTGTTTGAGAGAGAAAGGGGTTACGGCCCAAGTGCTCCCCAATTCAATTTCCCCCCACACACAATTAAATCCAGCCAGGGCTGAAGAGACAGAGATGGGATCTGCCTTCATAATGGAGACCCCTGTATGTGTGTGTTTGTGTTAAAAGGGGGATTTTAAAATTCATGTTTTTTTCCCCTTTCAAGGAATTCCTGAATATAATTTTTTTTTGTTTATTCCTTTTTGCTAAAGGGTCCATTTCTACTTGAACTATTTAAACGGGTGCATTTGTTTCCCCCGTCTCACTCGACCCTACAATGAACATTCCGTATTAGACAGACATAAAAAAAACTGTGCAGATTGTTTAGTCCTTTTGTTTGTTCTTATGCTTCAAATCCTTATTGATTCCAGGACATGTTTGGGAAAGTGTTGGCGATAGAAAAATATCAAGACAAGTTGAGAAGTAAAGGACTTTTTAGTCAAGACACCAAACAGATGTAAGTACCACACTCTAACGTTTCTCATCATTGACGTGGACATGAGCGTGATTTTATTGCAGATATCTAACCCTTAAACAGGCAAAGAACAATGATAACTTGCATGTGCCAGTATCAGTACCTCACAAAACAAATCATGTTTGTAGAAAACAAGTATTTTTGCATATAAATGTATGTGTGTGTGTGTGTGTGTGTGTGTGTGTGTGTGTACATACTGTATAAAGTACCAGTCAAAAGTTTGGACACAGGTTTTGATTTATTTACATTCTAGAACAATACTGGATTTTTTATAGATCTAAAACTATAAAATAATACATATGGCATTAGGTAATTAAGTAACAACAGCAGCAGTCTGTTATTATTTTAAGATACGAAGGTCACCTGTTCTGGAATAGTTCTATCAAGAACAGTATAGTCAAGTGCATTTGTAAAACCCATCAAGCTCCATGATGAAACTGCCTCTCATTAAGACCTTCCCAGGAAAGCAAGACCAAAACTTACCTCTGCTGCAAAGGAGAAGGTCATTTAGAGTCACCAGCCTCAGAAATCACCAGTTAACAGCACTGCAACTTGGAGCCATTATGAAGGCTTTACAGAGTACAAGTAGCAGACATATCTCAATATCAATCATATCATATTTTAAATGCCTTCAGTATTGTTTTACAATGTAGAAAGAAATAAAAACCTGGAAAGATGGAATTATAAGGTGTGTCCCAAATACATACATACATACATACACACATACATACATGCATACATACTGTACACACACTTTTTGGAAACATTATTACGCTAGACTGGTGGTACCTTCACTGACCTTGATTTGCAACATGGAAATAACAACGATGTTGGAAATGTTTGGAAATAATCACAAAGTTTTAAAAATAATAGTAATAATAATTTAGAATTTCTTAGTATTTCAATGAGTACCCTATAACGAGTTACCCTGACATCTTGTATATGCACACAACTCTGTGGACCAATGGTTTGCAAAGATTTTTGCAAACACTTGTTTTTAGATATCTGATTTTAAAAAATGTTACATTGTAGTACTTTTGTAACATTTAAACATCATGATGATGCATAAATAAAATAAATCTAATGCTTTTCAGGAGGTTTAAAAGTAACATCTATTGTGGATATCATCATACTGGCATAACAGCACAAAAGCTTCCCTGTTGATCAGGGTTATAAGTCAGACTGTAACATGTCAAATGATTTCATGCACAGCTGACGGGCTCTGTTTCTCCTTCAGATGTTTTACTAAGTCTGTAGGGGGGGATCTCAGGCCTTCATTGATATGTATTTTATATTCTAAAGAACCCAGAAGACTGCTGAGATTGGTACAGATGTTTTTTTAAATTAAATAAATAAAAGAAAAAAAGAAATAAACTAATAAAATTTGATTAATTTGTCAGGATAGTGAAAAAGACTCCGAATGACAGAATGAATAACAGAATGAACACACTTCATTTACGTGTGGCTTGTTCGAACATGTCTCTCAATAACATTCAAAATATAAACACACTAAATCTGGATTAGAGTGATGCTTCTGATATTAATGTTTACAATAAAAGAAGAGAAGATTGAGTTTATCTTTTATAACCCTGTTTGTGAATTAATTCTATGTGGCATAATTAATTCAATGTGGCATCCTTTAGTTTGGGAATGATGTACACTGTCTGGCCAAAAAAAAAAGTTGTCATATCCGAGGAATCAAATTAATCTCCTGCATCGTGCAAACAAAACATTAAATAACTGGAATTGATTAGAAACTGTCCAACACAATATTAAATCCTGTAAGGATATTACTGAACCATCAAGAAAAAGTGTGGTCAAAAAAAGGCTTGTAAATGACTGCGAAGATCACTTTAAACACTTGGTGAAGTTGCATTGCAGAAAATTTGACACAGCTACGTATGTTCAGTAGCGAAAGAAAGAGCATCCCCCCCACACACACACACAAGGCTATGTGATCTGAAGAGTCCAGATCGACCCTATTCCAGAGTGATGTGTGTCAGGGAAGTGTTATGATCTGGATTTGCATTATGTGGCAATAAAATGAAGTCACTTGATGACCTGAATGACCAGGGTCACATCTGCGGGGGTTTTCTTCCCTGATGGCATTTCCCCAAGGCATATTCCAGGACTCTAACTGTCAAAGAGAAATTCTAGGAACATATGGATTAATTTTCACACATGCTACAGGCAGTCATACAAAATATTATCGTGTGTGACTTTTTTTTTTTAATTGGCCAGTTAGTGTGTTTTATTATTCTTTATTTTTCTAACATTTGTTTTGGCTTTTGGCTGACAGGGATCACATTAAATACATAAGGAGGTTGTTTAAAAAAAAGTGCAAAGCATAATTAGGCAGGTTTTCATTGGGATATGTAATTTATTACATGTTAAGTTAAATGTGGGCAGTTAAAGTCAGAACCTTAAAGCCTAGAATAGGTAGATTCCTGCGCTGTTTTCAGGTTCCTCACTGAGGGCTGGATGGCATGTTCTTCACTTAAAGTCCATGTCACCTTTTCATTAAGAACAGTGACTTAAGTGACCTGAGCAGTTAGATCTAAAAGAAAGATATAAATTATAGATTTAGTTTTATGGTTTAAAATGGATATGAAATAAAAAGAAGTGAACAGTTCTTCAAATGACTAAAGCTGCCTACATAGATACAGAGACATGGGAATTGGTTGTATAGTTAGATCTGCTTGATATTTGAGATTTTACATTAAAATCGTACATTTTCTCAGTTCTCTTAGTGGTAGCCGGTGGCTGCTGAAGGAGGAGCTGGAGCAGTTACTGGTAGAGAACATTTCCGATCATGAAGTAAGTGCCAAACATTCCTTATATTGTACTTCTGCATCTTCTAAGCCAGTGGTTCTCAACCCTAGTCCTGGAGGATGACATTTCAGTGTTTTCCCTGCTCTGTCCCACCCATTTTAACTCAGATGTGCTGGGAGATGAGAAAATGCTATACTGTGTAGCCTGGACCAGGACTGGGCAACACTGTTCTAAGCCCTTATTAAGCTACCACACTTCCTAAAGATAACACAAGAGGGCACTGTTTGTAAATGTGAAGACAAGTCTGATTGAATGTCCTGGTCTTTGCCATGGTGTTGTGTTTGTGTGTGCGTGCAGTATGCTCGGTTCCTGCAGCTGATGGAGAGGCTCTTGTCCATGCCCTACTGCTCTATGGAGGAAGAGTTTGTGCAGCGTTTCAGACGAAAACTGGAGGTTCAGTCCAGCAAGCAGGAGATTCCTGCACTGCAGCACAATGAGGACGGTGTGGCCTTCAGTCAGGCAGATGGTACACTGACACACAGACACACACATGCACAGGGCTATCCGCTGCATCTGAATTTGAATCACATGGAAGTTTTCTTTTTTTCATAATTTTATTCAAAAGTGATATTCATATTCTAGATACCTGTAAAGTGAAATACTTCACGCCCTTTTTGTTTTAATTGTAATGTTTATGGCTCATGAAAGTCAAAAATCCAGCATTTCAAAATATTAGAATATTTCCTAAGATCAACAAAAACTGGATTTACTTACATGGATTTATGCATTCAATACTTGGTCCTTTAACACTTTTTATTACTAATTAATCAGTGCAGAATGGCATGGAATGGTACTGCTCAGGTATTATTGAAGCCCAGGTTGCTTTGATAGCAGCTTTTAATACATCTGTATTATTGAGTCTCATAGACTCTCTATGGATTTCAGATCAGGTGATTTGGCTGGCCAATCAAGCACAATATCACAGGCAGCAAACCAGTCAGTTGTAGTTTTGTCACTGTGCGCAGGATGTCCTGCTGGAAAAGGAAATTAGCATCTTCATAAAGCTTGTCAGTTGACAAAAGCATGATGTGCTCTAAAATCTCCTGGTAGACAAGACAGTGAACCAACACCAGCAGATCACATGGCAACCCATATCATCACCTACCGTGGAAAATTCACACTGGACTTCAAGCAAGTTAGATTGTGGACTGTGCCTCCCCACTCTTCATCCAGACTCTGGTACCTTGGTTTACTTTAATCTAAAAAGAGGAGTTTGGGCCACTGTGCAATAGTCCAATTTTTATAAAGCCCAGGTAGGAAACTTCTGAAATTGTCTCTAGTTCAGGACTGTGTTTTGATATCAGAAATGCAACTCTCCCCAGTTCTGAATCAGCTTTACTTGAAAATCTTCTGCGGACATCCCTGCTGTTGTGCACCCTTTTTTTTACCCCACTTTTCCCTTCAAGTCAAATTTCCATGAATAGTCCATAAAGCTCTCTGCAAAGAGCCGGTCCTTACAGCAGTGTGCGTCTGTGGCTTACCCTCCTTGTGGAGCGTGTCGACGATCATCTTGTCAAGTCTGCATTCTTTCCCTTGATTGTAGTGTACTGAACTAGACTGAGAGATGCAAGGTGTTTTTAGTGTACGAATAATAATAATTCACTCAAACTTGAAATGAAATATTCTAATATTTTGAGACACTTTCATGAGCTGTAAGCCATAATCATCAAAATTAAAACAAGGCCTGAGCTTCATTATGTGTACTGAATCCAAAATGTATGCCAGTATAAAAAGTATGCCACTCTTTACGATATTTATTCATTTATTTTTATGAAACATTTTCATAATTACTGCAATCATTAAGGTTCTTCTCCCCAAAAAGTGCATGTGTAATATATTTTTTAAAAAAGTGCTCCAAAACTCAAGTGAACTTGCCACAAGAGGCTGTTTCTCACACTGTCTTACTGCCCTTTCACTGTCTCAGGAAGGAGGAAATCATCCAAGGCCAGTGTCACACTAAAAGACCGGGGCTCTGGGTGCATCACAATCAATGGCAGAGACTACGTGCAGTATTTCCCCATTCTGCAGAACAGGTGTGTGTGTCTTTGCAAAGATTGGTAATACAGATTTAGGCACATTAGCTGGACATAGATGTGTTGGCTTAACAGATAAGGGCTCTGAGTTACTAATCAGAAGGTCATAGCAATGAATACTGTTATAGCTTTAATTATGCAACATATACAAATATTATTACAGTTTGTACAGTATAGCAAGTGGAAGATGACATGAATTAAACCAAGCCTGCCTTAGACAAGGTATATGCAGTTATTGTAAAATAATTGTTCAGTATAGTACAATACCACTCTGTGGTTGGTTATTTGTCCTATTAAAGAAGGCAGTGTTGTGCTTCATCCGTATGAGTTTTTATTTAACATGTATTTTTATACATAATCACGTCATTATTATAAATTGTAATAAAAGGTTAAGGAGTTGTCCTGATAGTAAACCTTTAATATGGTACCTCAGGTCTGTTCTGGCCTCTTTAGAAAGCTAAAGCCAAAGCCTTTAAAAGAAAATATTCACACACAGCAGTTCTCCTCACTATGCTTTTGTATTTTTCTTTCTTTTTTTTTCTTTTTTTTTGTAAGTCTTGGAGGAAGCTTAATTACACAGCTGAGTGAGTAGTCGGCCTGCTCTTATCACCCAGTCCTAACCCTATTGAAGAGGACGGGTGAGGGTTTCTTGGTTTTGACGACTCAGAAAGCACTCGGTGTATAAGTGCATATGTTCATGGATCATATCAGTGACACCGTATATTTTAATGCAAGAATGGCGACGGGGGTCTCAGCTGCAGTCCTGGCGATCTAGTCTTCAAGATTTTGCCCTGTCTCCACCAGAAAAACCTTGAAAGTAGAGTTGAGAACCGCTGATAAAGTGTAGATCGAAAGCAAATGGAGAGAATGTTAGAATTACGTGCATGAAACTGGTTCACTGATAACAAAAGCATCCATGACATTGGGCTCTGCATTCCCATATCACCTATTGCAACTTTTAGTGTTGCAAGTCAACTCTGCCATTAAAGAAAGATAGTAAAATTTCGTAAGATATCTTACTGTCTTGACAGAGAACCAGGTTTACACACAGAACCTTAGAACCTAGAAGCTTTGGCAATGATTGCAAAGTGAAGTGTGTTCATGAAATTAATGCAAAACCATAAGGAGTAGGGACGTAAGCAAATAAGATATGCGGATTGCCCCAATAACATGTTCCAAATGCTGATATGCATTAGGGGTGCACAGTTTTCAAGGGGAAGTTCAAATCCCCCATGATGCCTTCCTCAAAGTTAAAGTGGCAATGCTTTCTGGAAGAATGCTTTCTTAGGGACAGAACATTCTCTCTTTCTTGTCTACCGCAGAGATATTAGACAGTTGTTGGGTTATGAATGAAGAACATAGCACTGTACTACAAGTGATCAATTTACAAATTAAAAAAAGTGACAAATTAAACTGAAAACTGAAAACAAATGAGTCTCCTTTATAAGGACCACCAAAACACAATGTTCTAACATTCTTCATGGTTCCTTTTCTATTTTTTTGACAGTCTTTCTAGAGAGACAGTATTGTATGACATTATACTCATCATTTGTCACTTTTAGAGAGCAGCTGATGTTCCCGCTACACTTTGTGGACATGCTGGGAAGGTTTGATGTGGAGGCCAGTGTGGATGGTGGCGGTCACTCATCCCAGGCCGGCGCTCTCAGGCTGGCCATCTCACGAGCGCTGCTCGCATTTGTTTCAAAAGGAGATGTGGAGAACATGAGGCAAGGTGAGGGAGAAAGAGAGACACACTGCCCATTTCTCTTTAGGTACTGTTTTGTGTTTGGTAAACTTTTCTGGCTACAATTTTCAGAATCCTGAAGGTTTTAATATGACTTGTTAGTACATGTCCTTATACGTCAAGAAATAGGTTTCATTACAAGGATAGAAGTCTGGCTTGTGTACTGTTCTAGAGGGATTACAATATATTGTTTATTGTGAGTTTTCTGCTAACTGTCAGTAACAAATATTTGAATGTTTAGCATGTATCTGATATATAACTTTATAATATTTCTGTACCACCACTCAGAAAACATTTAAATATAAGTTAGTAGTTTGCAATTTGAGCGGTAGCTTGTGACAGCAACCAAGATGTATTATAAGGAAACGTTAATGGTACTTTTGTACGATCTTTTGGGGTGCCGCTCTACTGTGACACAAATGCATACCAGAATATTTGGGTTGAAATTTACCAAGAGGCATTAAAGTAAACCTGGAACTCTTATGAGCAGATGAATGAAGGCGTTAAAAAGAAATTGATGTTTATAGAAGACTATACGAGTACGATGATAAGACTCTTAGCTGCAGTAAAACATTTGAATCGTTTCAAACAAGACTGTGAACGACTATCCTGGCTGAGGTAGTGCTGAGGTAACGGAGCCCACTGCGGTCATTTCTGTAAACATACAGCAAGTCAAACACTTGGTCCTTGAAAAGCAGTGGATAACCTAATGCCAACTTGGAGAAATGATGCTGTCTGTGGGAGCTGAACCCACAATCGTTCACGAACACCACTTGCACATTGCAGGACCTCGGGTGAGAGTTATTGCCACATCCCCCGTACAGTCCTGACCTCACTGCAAGAGATTTAAAAATGTTTGAGCCATTAAAGGTGTTCCTGGGAGATCAGTGTTTCAGACGTGAAGCAGGCAATGCGGTCATGGCACTGGGACACTAAGAAAACTCAGCCTTGATGGTATCCAAGCACTAGTGAAACTCTGGGATAAATGCATTAGTGTAGCAGGGGATTATATAGAAAAATTAAGGGAGTTTTTAACTCTCATAACTTTGTTCTGTTATTGTGCGCAATCAAAAGTCCGGGTTTGACCCCACATGAATCCTACCAGTCAGGAATGGTTCTGCTCCAACCTGCCCCCTAGTGGTTACAGCATTTAACTCTATAGAAGCACACAAGTCACTTGCCCACAAATATGCCTAATGTTGAACACTTGCCTGAGACAACTGCTCATTCTTACTATCACCTTTTTAAATCTTATTAAACTATTACAGATAAAGAGCCTAGAATAGTATCTCTTCTGCAGTTACAGAATCTTTATCATGATACACAGAGACATAGTCAATCTTTGTGCTGTATACGTGGGCCAACAGAAAACTTCCTAACCTAGTATCTATCAAATATGTTGCTTCTAGCTGGTCTGCTGACGTCCGACCCAAGAATCAAAGAGAGGCAGAAGCCTGGCCAGGCTGGAGCACGCAAAAAATTCACCTGGAAAAAGCGCTAACTGGGAGCAGGCAGACACTCTGGATACAACATCAACAGCTATCACATATTTAATCACAAACATTTTTATGTCCATGTTCCTAAACCCCCATGGAATTAAAACCCAGTGGATGGATCTCTTGCAGTCTGCATTGTTTGTATAAAGCAATCGTGTATATTGGATAAAATAAATAACATCTACAGTACACTTTTCTGACATTTTGTTTTTGTATCATAAAAAAACAACTAGCTGAAATACAATAAGAAACTCTTGAAATAATTAAAACATTTATTTGCACTTAAAACATGTTTGAAAACTGATTTCACTTAAGTCCATGTTTATAGGGATCATGTGAATGAATAAATTATTTACATAATAGCCAGCAATTGTTGCAAGAATATTTCATGTAATTTCTGTTCTTGGTGTTAACAACATTAAAGTTAAGATTCGTTCATTATGTTGGTTCCCAATAGTTCTGGAGTTGAGTTATAGAAGTTAAGTGAGGTAATGTTCAGCTTCCTTAAACAGACATCCAGAGCTCTTCAGTAAGGAACAAAGCACTTGGTGACCTGCTGTTAGAAAATTGTAGAAATAATAATATAATATAACAATAATAAAAATAAATAAATCAATGAATGACCGGTACAATGCAGAACAGTATGAAGCAGAGCTACTCTGAAGTTGATTACTTCGCTTAACCACAAACTTTAAAATTTCAGTTTCAGTCAGAAGTGTACATACACTCATCATGAACCTGAATGCCACTGTGATATCGGGGTCTTAATTATTTATTTGAACTGGTCTTTTTCTGAGGAGGAATCTTTTAATAGAAGCAAATCCCAAGAATTTGAAGCATAAGGTAGTAAGGTGGCTTTAAAGAAAGCATGCCAAACCACAATAGATGTAGTTCTCACATGACACAAAACAAAAAAGTCACACAAGCATGAGGTTTGTACTTTGAAGTACAAATTTAATACAATACGAACAGCTCATGGAAGCCTGAGATGAGGGATGCCAAGTTTCAGAAAAGTTCCCACCACAACTCCAACCCTGTACTAAAAAGTGAAAAAAGGCCCCCTAACTCCTCACACAAAAAAAAGTAAATGCTGTCATGTCTTTCTAATTTGCAGTACAGTATACACTTGTACACCTGAGATCATGTTGCAGCAGTGAAATGCAATGCAAAAAAAAAAAATCATGCAGATACTGGTCAAGAGCTTCACTTAATCTGAATAGAAATAAACTATATTTCTGACTTGGCTTGGATGTTAGTACCAGATGAGCTGTTTTGAGGATTTCTTAAATTGCTGATCTCCAGGGAATTTCATACAAACAGTGAGCTCCAGAATAAAACTGTGTTTCTACCATATTTCTGTACAAACAAAAACATGTCTCTGATGGCTTTTTAAAAAAAATTATCACTCTTAAATGAACGTTCTTGTCGTTATTAAAAGAAAGCCTTCACAGTATATTATATGGGCATTATAATACATTTCTGCTTAAAGGATTCCATTTTGACCAGCTACATTTTCACAAACATTTCTGATCTTTTAGGAATACAACACCTGAGCCTGATTCGAATCTGGCTGCTGTTGTCAACTGTAACCTAGTAGTTTTTGAATTTTGCATCTGTTTTTAAGTTAGCTTGTTTCCAGAGCAAAGTGAAAAAAGAGCAAGGAATAGATATAAATATTTTTCTATTAAGGCGTATAACAGAAATATATGTGCTATTCAGTTGAATTGCTCACTAAACAAATAATGTTAAGTTACATGCCTAATGGAAGTAAAGAAATATTAGAAGGGGTGCACTAATATAACTCTTGAAAATAAGAAAATAATGTCCAAACAATGATTTTATAGCATATTAACCCCTCTAGATCAACTGATGGTTTAATCATGAATTCAACAGTTCGGGAGTAAAAGAGTTAGTAAAAGAGTTAGATTAACTGTACATGGCACAGCATTTAACACAAATCAGCAGTCCTCCCAGATCGCCTTTGTGCCAACAATAGAGTGCTTTACATTTGTTTCCTGAAGAGTAAAACCAATTTATTCATCCATACTGCTTATACTGTGTAAAGTTGCAGGGGGTCTGACCCTAAATCAGTGAACTCTGGGTACAAATAAGGGGAGCCCTGGATGCTGTGCAAACCCATTGCAAGGCACACACATGCACACATATAATAGGCAATTCGGAAACACCAATTTGCATGTCTTTGGACTATGGGGGAAACCAGAGAACACAGAGGAAAACGAAAAAGAGAAAATGCAAATTCCAAGCAAACAGACTGGAGTCTAGACTAGAACCCCCAACCCTGAAGGTTCAATGCAATCATGCTAACCACTGTGCCACCATGCCCACTGGAAATAAAATGATCAATACTTTTTCAGACTAATAGTGATGGGAATTCTATTTTTCATTTTCTATTTATCATTTGACTTAGTAAGAGCTGACTTTTTTTTTTAACACTTTATCACTCTTTGTGTGTGTGTTTTTTAATTATCTGGAAAAAGTTGGAATTATTAATACCCTGATTTTTTTTCGTTATGTGTGTTATTGTTATGTAAAACCTTATTTTACTCTCTAATCAGCTAAATAACGTTACCTTGCATTGCGTTTTGACAAAACCAATAAGAAGCCATGCATTCATTTTATTGTGCATGTTGTCTGTTCTTTTAATAATGTCATTTATTTCCATTGGTCTTGATCACCTCTAATACACGTCTAGTAGAGATGGGGCAAAAATCTATTCAGTTATAAATAGTGATTCTGACTTCGAGTGGCGCAGTGGTAAAGTGCTCGCCCTATCATCTGGAGATCGCTGGTTCGATTCCTGGGTGATGCTGTAACCTCTCGCAGCCGGAGGTCTAGAGAGAGCTGATTGGCCGAGATCTCTCAGAGGGGAGGGATGAGAGGTACTTTGTGCACCCACATTAATCGCGCACGCGGAAGGAGCGGATAGCACTGTCCTCCGAGTGTGTTACTCCGCCCCCAGCGGTGCGTGAGCGAGCAGTTCGAAAAAGATGCGGCCGGCTGGCATCACGTGGTTCGGAGGAAACACGTGATAGTCTTCTGCCCTCCCGACTGAGTGGTAGTAGTAGCCTTAATGTGGGAACCCCCTAGTGACGGGGAGGAATTGGACACGACCGGGACCAGTTTATTCTTTGGCGAATTTATGGATTCTTCACTTCTGACTGGATCATGCTCAGAGCACTCAGTAAAGGGATAAATGTTTCGTATTAAATCCAGATGGAACGCCGTATCCTGTTATCCCTCAAACGTTAAATAGTGAGGTAAATTAGTCAGAAATATACACTAAATTCATGTTCACATTATGTATTTTTGTGTATTGACAAGAAAAAAAAACTTTTGCATTAAATACATATGTACAGTAGCTGTACGTCCTTAACAAAAAAGCTTGATGTAAATGTTAGTTATATTGCAACACTAAGTGATGGTGTGTAATCCACAGGTGAGAACCAACGTGATGGGAATGATATCTGCAAAATATGGAGATGACTGGAGCATTGTTCCATGTTTTGTGCCTAGGGAATGAGATAAGAGGGACCTGACAGACCTTTCCCATTGTTGAAGGCAATGCTATTGATACAGACTCTTTGGACTCTGTTGATGTTTGTTTTAAAGGTTTTTTGTTTTTGATGTTAACTACACAAAGCAGTGTGTGCTCACCTGCAAGTTTTTCAAGCATACTGTAGATCAGATTGATGGACACGAGTACTCATCTGTTAAATTTTTGAGGACAACAGTTTTTTCACCCCACATTTAATCAATAATATTTAAAAGGGTCATCAATTTTGTTTTTAATGACATTTTAAAGGAAATAAAATAGTAATAGTTAAATAACTAATAGTTAAAATATTTAGATGGGGAATGTTTGATGTCATGTGGGCATTGTAGGATTTGTATTGAAAACCTACAGTATATAAAGTGTTTAAACATTGTATTAAATGCAAAAAAAAAAATGCAATTCAAATCAGATTTACAGGGGCATCTTGTTTTTATTGTTTTACAGAGTGTTTATGTTACATTTGTTTTATATTTAACAAATGGTCACCTTGGGATTACATGGTTTTGTCTGACATTTTTGTCAAAATTGAGTTATTCACATTTTCTTATTCTGTGACAATCTATTTAAATTATGTGTACATTTTGGGACTTTTTTTTTGGAAAAAAAAAAAATCAAGTGGAATGTGTCAACCCAGCAAGTGTGTTAATTTTACCCACTGGTTGGGTCAGATGAACAACCCAGAATTCTGGGTTAAATGGTTATACCCAGCACTTGGGTCAAAACAACCCAGTGCGTGTTCTATCCAATAGTGACCCAGCGGTTGGGTTATTGGGTTGTTTTTTAACCCAGCAGTTTTTAGAGTGTACTGTACATTATCAAAAAATAGTCTCCGCTCTTACACTAGTTTCAAAACACTGCGATCACTAATTAGTTGAAAATCGCGTACGATAGAAGCACCACGTGCTCGCATGCTCACAGTCACTCAACCCACGCGCTTACTTTGGGGGCTTTTGAGGCAGGAAAATGATATGGTTTCTTTATAATCCTATAAATGGCACATTCTGGACTATATACATTTCCATCATGTGTGGTAATACTGACTAATATGCTAAATAATAATTGGGTATATAACAGAGATATGTGCAATGCCACACACTTGTATTTTTTGAAGTAATTTTGTATTGTTTAAATGCTGTGTTAAGTTTTTAAGTGAGAAAAATAATGTTATAAGGAAAGGGCTACATTTAAGTAATAATTACTTACCTTTTTTTAAAGGTTTAAGCAAAATCGGGTGAATATGCAATATCAAATCAGGATATTTATAGAATCGTGATAAGGACAGTATGAATTGCAGTGTAAGGGTAACAGAATTGCCGTTCCTTTGGGGGGGGGGGGGGGGGAGACTCGTATATACGATTCGGTTCTGAGTCAGTTCAGTGACTCGACACATCCGTGTTTTGGGCACAGCGAGTGTTTTACTGCTGACTCAGGCGTGATAGAGGTGAGAAGAGTTTTAAAATAAAACACAAATTAATAAGAACGCAGAAAAGTATAGGGGGTATCTTGGTGTTAGAACTAGTTTTTGCCGGTCAGAATGTAGGTAACGGACCCGGCGCGTGCGCGCATCCCCTTTCCCTCGCGCTGCAGCCTGAAAGCACGCGCGTGCCTGTTGAGGAATAACCGGAGGCAGAAATGTCTCGCGCGTCTCTTCGGTTTTCACGTGTACATTAAGTATGTTAAAGCGGCACGGCGGAAACAACGCGTCTGTCTGACGCCGAGCCTGCACTAGCCGCCTGCCGCTTTGTTCGAACGTGAGGGAAACCAAATGCAAGCCGAAGACTCTCATTTCCAGATCACGTCACGCGCGAGCCGACACAGGTGAGTATTAATACTAAAATTGTACACGTTTATGTCTAACACATAATACTCTGGTATAAAATATGTACAAGTAGCACGCCGAGACCGTGTGTGTAGTCATTTTGACACACTGTTTACACTGCAGTAGTGCGGTTTTGTTCCAGGTTAGAACCATCGCTTGTTTTCAAATCTCGCGAGACTTAGAAACACCACAAACGGTCATAATACAGCTTAAAACGTTTACTTTATTGATATTTCTCATTCAGGTTACTTATATTTGTACAAATGAGTTTGTCTAATTATTAGACACATTGTCTAAGTATTTTTTTTTTCTGAGACTGAGATGTTCTACTTGTCACAGCCTTCAGCTATTCAGCACTATTTTTGGAGATTTTCTCTCTCTCACCCTGAGAGCTCTTGTTGCCATGGAGCTGCTCTCCAGTTTCCTTGGCAGCCAGAGACAGGAATTCAACACCTTCATTCCTTCATGGCACAAAACCTTCTTATTTATTTTTGTCTCTGTTTCTGCTCCTCTCCCCTTTGTGATTTCAGAGCTCAAACTTCTTCTGAAGAGGACTCTGTGTTCTCTGATCATCCCCCATGATGCGGGTGTGGATCAGCGCTATCACAGAAAGCCCACATTGAATCGATTGCGGAACAAGCCATCGTCATGGTATGATCGTACAACATACATAATAGAAGTATGTTCATTGTATGTGTGTGTGGAGGCGGCATGGTGGCTCAGTGCACCTTGCACCTCCAGGGTCAGGGTTCGATTTCATGTGTGTATGGAGTTCACCATCATTCACTTCATTCAGTGCATGTTCACCCTGTTCTTGGTGGGTTTCCTTCGGGTACTCCAGTTTTCTCCCACAGTTCAAAGACATGTACGTTATATAGATAAGTTATATAGATAAGTTATATAGTTAAAGTGGTGAGTGTATGTGTGTCAGCCTACGCAAAACAGGGAGAGCTTTGTTTACGGCTACCAAAAGCAAAAAAAAAAAAAGATTTTTAGTTCACAAATCATCTTGGCAGAATTGGTAATGTTCAGGTAAATTTGATGACTTCCTGGCACAATCCTCTTTGCCTACTTTCAGCAACTTGTTTTGATGTGCGTTTGGGGTCGTTGTCCAGTTGAAACACTGAATTCTGTCCAAGTTTTAAGCATCTAGTTTTGAAGATTTAAGGTTATGTTGAAAATTCTGAAAAAGTCCTTCTTTGTAATTTCATCCATTTTGTGCAATATGTACGAGTTCCGCTGGCAGCAAAACATGATGGCATCCCAGAGCATGATGCCATCACCACCATGCTTAACAGCTGATACAGTGTTCTTGGGGTTAAATGCATTTTGCTTCATCAACTGGTTTAGCTGTTCCAGACCAAACTCAGAATTCTTATTCAATTTTTTTCTTTGTCAGTTGTAATTGTTTGTACTTTAGCAGTGGCAGAGTCAAATAATTTTACTTGCTACAACACAAATTTATGTCATAATTCCTTTACATTTTTAAATTCCAAGCAATATTTGGTGTTTGTGTGCGCGTGTTAATCAGTAGTATCTTCTCCCTAAACTTCAAACTCCTCTCTTCTCATCTAGATGCAAAAGGATGGTAGGCAAAGAGAAGAAAGCCGACTGGATTAAAGTTGTGCCTGATTTCCAACTATCTTCACCATCATGATGGTCTGCAACATCAGTTCAGGATGTGGTCTACCAGAGCATCACACACTCAAATATGTAACAAATGTCACCGGGCTTCAGGAAACCACAAACTCCACTTTACCAATTAGCCTAAAGGTCGTGCTGTCTGTTATAATGGTAGTCATCATCGCCATCGGTTTTCTTGGGAACGCCATCGTCTGCCTCATAGTTTATCAAAAGCCGGCGATGCGTTCTGCCATCAATCTCTTACTAGCCACACTTGCATTTAGCGACATCATGCTCTCGCTCTTCTGCATGCCTGTGACTGCTGTTACGGTGGTGTCCGATGAATGGCGGTTCGGAGCGGACTTTTGTCGCATCACGCTCGTGCTTTATTGGCTCTTCGTTCTGGAAGGCGTGTCCATCCTGCTGATCATCAGCGTGGACCGATTTCTTATCATCGTGCAGCGCCAAGACAAATTGACACCGAGTCGTGCTCGCCTGCTCATCGCCGCCTCCTGGCTGCTCTGCTTTTGCTTGGCTTTGCCTGCTGCTGGCAGCGTGCCAACTCTTAAAGCGCCGCGCTGCATTTTGGGATACATAGAGTCCCCTAACCGGGGCTACACACTGCTGCTGGTCAACGCGGTCTTTTTCGTGCCTGTGAGCGTCATGCTCGTCTCCTATTTGCGCATCCTAAACACAGTGCGCCGAAACGCCTTGCGTGTCCACAACCACACTTTTCCCAGTCCTGAACATGGAGGAAAAGTAAGTTTGCCGGTTCTACGGCGTCCTCCACAACTCAGCGTGGACGTAAGCTTCAAGACCCGGGCCTTCACCACAATCCTTATCCTTTTCGTTGGCTTTGCTGTGTGCTGGCTGCCCCACACGGCACTCGGCCTCTTGGCTGCTTTCAATCAGAAGTTCTACACGAGTAACGAGTTTTATGCAGCAAGTGTTGGAGCACTGTGGCTCAGCTACATGAAGGCAGTGTTTAACCCAGTGGTGTACTGCTGGAGGATCCGCAAGTTCCGTGAGGCCTGTGATGAATTTGTGCCCAGGAGCTTTAGGCTGCCCAGGCTGAGGGCACGTGGCGGGCCCAGGGTTCGTCCCTGCAGCATTTACGTCTGCGCTGAGAGCCAGTCAGCCATGTGATGTTTTGCTAAACATGATGTTACTTAAGACTTTTATATCTTCAGTAACCTCTTCATTCTGGACAAGGTAACAGAGGATCTGGATCCTATTACTGGAACACTGTATGAAAAATGGTAATTCATCATGGATGGGACATATTGCATCCATATTGACACTCTAATCATAAAATACCTAGGGGCAATTTATCTTAGCCTGTCCACTACAACGTGTTGTTAAGACAGTAAAGAAAATCACATACAGGAAGAACAACATCCAAACAGAAGCTGAACTCAGGATTGAACCAGGCAACCTGGAGCAGAGAGGTGTACACACAACCAGATTTTATAAGCCAGATGTTACACAATAAGCTGTTAATTTTTTTTTTTTTTTTAAACTAAGCTGCTAAAAATTTACTGACCAGGTTTGACTTATTCAAAAGCATCACGGTACAAACACGTCCTGCTTTTCCTTCTTTTTAAACATTTCAAAATCTGATGAACTTTTAAATCTGGACTTTTTTTTTTTTTTTCAGTTTTGAATATTTATGCCAAACTTAGAGATGGACAATATCACAAAAACATCATACTGAGATACTTGAAGATGTAACTATGACATTTCATTTTTAGAATTTGATACACAGTTGATAAATAATTTTATGATGAGCGCATTCAAAACAATGGAGCCACTTTATAAAATTCTAAGGGGGTTAAGTGCAAAATGACAACTGTACAAAAATGTATCTATACTATCAATATTTTGAGAGTATGTTACAAGTCTCAAGGTTTACATAATCCTTTTTTAAGGGTGATATATTTTCTCATTATACTGAATTATACTATTAAGTATATATATATAAAAAAAAAAAACACACACATGGTCTTGCCAAAAAAAGTCACCATTTCAGAAGGGTCAAATTATTGGGCTGTAGCAAGCAAAGAGGACAACTAAGAAGATTTTAAAATGACTGGAACTGGGTTATGAACCCTTAACACCTCATCAGAACCTGGTAGGATTGAGCTGAACCACTAAACCTTATGGAGTAAATGTGGTTAGAAAAAACCCTGGATGATCAGTTCAATTCAGCTTTATTTGTATAGTGCTTTTAACAATGGTCATCGTCGCAAAGTAGCTTTAAACAATCAAAAGAAAATTATGGAAATGTAAAAGCCCCTGGAGGCAGTTATATGATCTGGGGTTGCTTCAGTTGGTCTGGTCAAGTCAGCTGATGACCTGAATGTACTAAACGACCAGGTTATTCCATCTATGGAGTTTTTCTTCCCTGATGGTACTGGCATATTCCAGGACTTGAAAATGGGTGATAAAAGGGTGGTTGTGCGAGCATGAGGAATAATTTTCACATCTGAGCCAAGCTAAAGGTAATTGAATGGGTACGATTTTCTTTTGTTGTTCAGGCAGTGTATGTACATACATACACACACCAACCAGCCACCGCTAGTTACTGGTTACAGGATCATCGGCACCCAAGGCTCATTTACGCCTGTGAGGACTAAAAATAGCCTGTTTGGTCCAGTCCTGCAGAAAAGCCAATGTAGCCCAGCACTATATACACAAAAGTGCAAAAGTCTTAGGTACTGTATTATCTTTAGCACATATGTTATATTGCAGTATGTCTGTATTATAGCATACAAAACCATGCACTATTTACAAACATACTTCTTCATACAGAAGAATATTTGCATGCCTTTAAAGAAAGCAGCATATTGCATTCCTGACCAGTTTTCAGATGGGGGAAAAAACCCTAATGTAGGCTCCTGGGTTGTGCATGAAAATAGAAAGAATTAAGTGTGAAAGTTACCGGAAGAACTCTCCGAAGTTTCTCCAGTACGCTCTGTAAAACCACACAGATGTAAAACTGCACAAATCTGTATCCAACACTACAGATTTTTTTTTTTTCAAGCAAAGAGTTTTCACCCCAAATACTGACTGGGTTTATTTTTAATAATTTATTTACTAATTTTAAGGTATGTTTGGAAATAGTGAATTGTTTCATACACAATAATAGACATTTTTGATAATATTGTTTACATAATAATAGACATGATAAACATAAACTTTGTACTAAAGATCATATGGTGACTTTTGCACAGTCATGTTAAAAGTTAGTACCCCCTCTAATTCTATGTTTTTTTGTGTAAAAACTAGGGCCGGGACTCGAAAGAAAAAAAAAAATCTAATTAATTAGAGGCTTTGTAATTAATTAATCGAAATGAATCGCATATAAATATTTGTAATAATATTTACAGAGGGAGAGATATTGATACTAACGTCCACGCTAGCTGCTATATGTTTAGCATTGAGG
>JAQMYG010000036.1:28505066-28515237 GCA_030014215.1 Clariallabes teugelsi | reverse complement strand
TCGGTCCGCCGAAACTCATCCAGTGAGAAACGTTCCGCGGTGCAAAAATAAGTGCGATTAAAATGCGGTAAAAAAAATTAACGCGTTATGTGTAATTAATTAATCTAAATTAACGCGTTAAAGTCCCGGCCCTAGTAAAAACATCATAAAAATGAGGCCAAAAAAAGAAATTATGCCCAGTTTTCCCTTGTGCTGCCTGTTCTGGCCCCACAAGACCTCTAATGCACATAAGCCACAGTGTAATATGTGGCTCTGCATAGCTTTATTGATGAGTTTTATTGACCTCTTGACCTCAATCTTTTCTCCGGGTGCACACACTGCCTATGTCAAGTCTGGCACAGCCTTAAGGATATTTCTCCCTTTTGTTTTTGATTGCCATTTTCTTCAACAATATACCAAATTGGTTTGTTCATTTGTTTGGAAATCAATATTTTACAGACAAATTATAGAGTTTTTTTTATTATTATACTCAAATCCCTTTACAAACCATAGTGATACAAACTTTGCCTTCAACTGTAAGATCAGAGATGGATCTTACTGAGGAAACAGATGCTACACCTCAGGATTTTAACATACAGCGATCTCGATACAATAGTCTTTTATGTTCCAGCCCTGACCGCACACACACACACACTTGGGTGGGTATGGATGTATTTAGTATTTTGGACTACTAATTAAACTGAGCCTTAAATGACAGACTCCACTCAGCTCTAAAGCGCAAAAGACTTGAATATAAAGTACAGAACCAACCATCAAATTAGTACCAGAATGGATGAAAGCATCATAACAGTTGCACTATAAGCACATTTAATGGTTTCCCCCTTAAGGCTGCTCATGGACAAGCTTTACACAGGTGTAAATACTTAGATAAAGGTTGTGTCCTGAAAGACGCACAAAAATTCAGCAGTAACATAAGCAGTCATGTTTATTAAAATGAACGTCTTTACATTTGTACATTCCAATGACACGGCCATCGATTTACAAAGCGACAAACAATTATAAATACAGTATGTACACATGAGTAGATGCATTTATAAAATACTCGAGCGGATAGAAAGATGCAGACGGATTCTGTCTGCAGTATTCAGGGTCAGACAGCTGTAGATATATGCACTCGTGACCAGAGAGAGGAATTTAGAGAGTTTGTTACATCTAAGAAAACTAAATTGTTGCATCAAAACATAAAAGGCGGGTTTTAACAAAAAAAAAAAAAAAAAAAAAAAAAAAAAACAGCGTTGTCATAAAAGCTATTAATATCATCAGAAGCATATTTGTAACACACTATAGTGCTTTTTGGAAAACCAGGCCCTGGGTTATAGACATTGTCAAACAGTCGCACAAATTTGACGTTAATGGACGTATGGAGATGTTTCCGCTTTCTTTGCTGTACACATTTTGTCTACTTGTTCATGCATAACACCTTTGTTTCCCCCTCTTCATTTTTTTGTACAGTGAAATCTGCAAACGTTTACATCCAATAAAAGCTGAACTTGAACCGGTGCACAAGCAGGTGTCAGTGTGTCTCTATGAGCAGGTGTGTCTTTGGTTCCCACCCATGCATTGGTTTTAGTATTGACATAGTAGGCAGTGGTTATACTGTGCTTGAGATTGTAAACCGAACCTTCGCCAGGGGCGTCGTCATGCCGCTCTCACTCCCCAGTCTCTCATACTTTTTCGAAAGCACCCATGCATTTCCCAATCGACAGGCATGTCACAAAATATAGCCAAAAAACATACAAGTTGTTAGACTGCAAGTCATCATTTAGTTGCTGCATTCATTGTTATTCAATATCTTTAAAAAAAAATAAAAAACTCAGTCACAGCTTAGCGTCATGTCTCAAACAAAGGACCTGGTGAAAAATGTCTGTCTGGTGGTAAAAAATAAAAAAATAAAAATGTAGGAGAAAGCATTTTGATCTTCGAATCTATTTTCAGGATTCAGAATAAGATAAGTGAAAGTTTTAGAAATTACAAACATTCTTGATTTGTGCTTGAATTTGTCGCTTAGTGTGGATGTAAATGAACATGAGCACGTTATTAGAAATGAAACATGATCCAAACTGATGCAAAAAGAGGCACATTATTTTAAAGGTTGCCAGAAGTCTGGTTGAGACTAGAGCTGAGTATTGCACAAGAATCTAATGGGAGGGAATAAAAAGTCAGGGGAGCGTCAGGACGTCTTTTGTACCTTCATAATGGTAGGAGGACAAAGAAAGCTCAAACTGATCAAATGTGACACATTTACAGTATTGATTTGTTAGAATCCAAACTGCCTGGTCAGGGTTGGGGTGATTGGGGAATCACCCCAACCCGGACCAGGCAGTGTGGCTTCTAACAAATACGCTCTAATACAGTATCTACGAGGGAGAGTCAAACAGTATCTGCACTCTGGCTGTAGAATTTATTGTAATTAATTAATCTGTCAACAAGCTTTCGTATATTTTACGCTGAGCTGCGAGCCACGAATGCACCACCAAAAGTAAATCTTCATCTTTGTAGGGCTGCTTAAGACTAAACTGGTAAAAGATTAAAATGTAAGCATCAATTTTCCAGTTGATGGTTGACTTTTGAACTTTTTCTTGGTTGGCGATTGAGGAGGTTTCCGTTCCAAACTCTGCCGCTTACTCTCGTAAGGCTCGTCGTGATGAATCCATGTCTCGTCATTAGTGATGATT
This sequence comes from Clariallabes teugelsi, assembly GCA_030014215.1. Classification (NCBI taxonomy): domain Eukaryota; kingdom Metazoa; phylum Chordata; class Actinopteri; order Siluriformes; family Clariidae; genus Clariallabes; species Clariallabes teugelsi. The sequence continues at coordinate 28,512,562 of JAQMYG010000036.1, read as the reverse complement.
CTCTTTAAGAAACTTTTACCTTCCTTAGAATATCGATATCCAAACACTCCGCACCATCAGAAAAATCAGTGTTCGCTGCTATTCTTTTGTGCAAATCACAAAACTAGGGTATCTATTTTTGCTCGCACTGTGAACTGATGTAATGCGTTCACACCTGCACAGCACCTGCTGTGGGAGTGACTGGGGAGACGGTAGCCTTGAATGGAAAATGTTAAGACAAGACAGACAACGGAAGTTTTAATATAACTTGAGTGCGGATAATTTTTTAACTCACCTTCGTATATATAAGTGATCTAGGTTATGCATGTGCATGATTCACTTTTGTCCGAATTTTAACTGTGAAATAAAAATTTGTATTTATAAAAATTTTTTATTTGGACAGATCTTCCTTGTTTTCCTGTCCAGGCAGATGTTAAGAACAACTTTGTTGCTCAATCGATGCAAACATAAAGCAAATCTGATGCTTATCCATGACATATAACTTCTGAGTGCTTGATCTTGTCAAATACAACAATGTTAATAGTACAGTGATCCGCTATTAGAACAGAAAGTTCAAGTTGTTAGACGAACGACAAAACTGACTACCAATAAAACATTTTGTTAGTGTTATAACGTTATAACAATACAGCACTGCAGACTAGCTGTATTTACTCTTTTTAAGCCATACCATTGTTAATGGATTCTACTTTTCTTAATTCTTTTCTTAAAAAAAAAAAAAAAAGAGCAACCGATTAAACACAACCTGTTGTATAAATGCAGGAAGTGGAAGGCGAGGAACACGAATAAATAGCATCTCATTATTTCATAAATTTCTCAGATTCTTCTCTCTCTTTCACAAACACACTCAAATGAAAATTCAATCTTTGTCTCAAGCCACGCCCATCCTTTAACTCATCTCCGTAGACTCCAGTGCTCCGAGCGTTCTCGTTCTAGATGTGCGACGACGTGTGCGGCTCATCTCCCCGTGCCCGTCTCCACCCAGGTGCCCACAGCTGTTCAGGCCCTGGCCCAGAACATTCCCCCTGAAGTGCGTTCCACTTCCTGCAACGTTCATGTGTGATTGCTGGTATAGTCGTGGTCTTTTTGTCGCTTTGTGGGTGAGCCCTTAAGCTTCTGTGTGGCACAGTGTGTGTGGACGGGCGTGCCGCCGGGGAGGCACACGCAGTCTGGCTCGGTGAACGTGTTGTGGCACAGGCGGCATCCCTTTTTTTCTGACACTACGATCGGACCTCCTCGATACTTGAGCTGAACAGAACGAACGATCAGGAATTATTCGCAAGACCAAATCATGATTAATTCCACATTTACAATATGTACAGTACACACATAATAAAGAGGTGCAAACATTGCTAGGCAAGATGTAAAGAAAATGCTTACAGTTTTTATGATCACACTCTCTGATAATATTAATGGATTTTGGTGTTTAACTGAAATAAACAACCTTTTAAACTTGAGACTGTAATCTGAATATTTACAAAAAACTAGTTATATCTGAAGCTGAAGCCAGTTTGCTCAAGGTGTAAAATAATGACTGATTATATATGTATATTTACAAACTCATGTGCATGAGTAGGAAACTAACAGGAATTTCAGGAATAACACATCTTGTGTAATGTCTTATGAATAAATTAGTTTTTATGAAGCATAATTTATAACCTGGATCAGCATTATCTGAACTTATAATCTTAAGCATAGAGTTCAATGAATCTATAACTTCTGGTGAAAAGAAACGTAAATAAAATAATAAAAAAAGGATAATGCTAATGTAAAATGTTACACATGTTTACAATACAAACAGCCCAAACACTCCTGTGTACTGTCTACAGTATAAACTTACCCTGTCACGGTGCAGCTGCAGGTTCTCAGCTCGTGCGAGCCCCAGTGCGATCTGGGAGGTGTGGCGAGCGTGCATGCTGGCCCTCACGGCCCCACACAGGAATGGGCGGAGCAAAGGTAAAGACCACGCTTCAGGGAGAAGTTCCAAAACCTTTGGGGCATCAAAAACCTCAGAGTTGCGGTTCAGCAAGTCTACAGCCTCGACAGTCCGCGGCCCTCCGGGCACGTCTGGGTCCAAGTACACGCGCAACAGTTGATGGAAAATTTCCCCACGGTTTTTGTGATCGGATGCCCATGTGCAATATTTCTGTGCAGCGACAGAGTCCTTCAGCTGGTGCACTAAGATATGTAGTGCTTTATCGTGCTCCTCCAGCTTACCGTGTAGTGTCGCTCTCTCCATTAACAGCAGCTCCGAGTCCTGCAGTTTACCTGCAGAAAAACACAGACTGCGGTGTGATTGGTCCCGCAACATGCTGATCTACATCTTATATCTGCTTTACGTCCTGGGAGAACTTTGTTAGAGATGGGAGGGAAAAAAAAAAAAAAAAAAAAAAAAGATGCACAGTTTGATCAGCCAGTGACTGGAATTGGCTGGTTTTCAGTTAGATCAGCCATGCCTGATCACATTGGATATAAGCAGTTCTGTGTCGAGTGCACAAGCTTCTGTGTGGTGCAACAGAAATGCATTTTTATAACCCCATGAACACTTTCTGACCAATCAGATTATACAATTTAACAGCATTGTGGTGTAATTATTTATTTACAATGATTTATTTCAAACTTCATATTCTTACCCAGTAGCAGCTGGACTCTGTACAGGTTGGACTCTCTGAGCAATCTCTGCAGTTTCTGTCTGGCTGAAGAGAGCTGCTCTTCTGCGGCCGAGGTTCGGGAGATGAGAGCGAGGACTCGGTCGGCATACAGCACAGCTAGGTGTGTGTGGTACTTCTCTTTCTGCACGCAAGCAAGCATACATGCAAGAATAAAGCAGAGCATTAGTGAAATTAATTAATTAATTTGTGAAAAAAACAGGTGGGTATATCTGCCCTAAAAATACTATGTTACTAAAATTAAAAAATAACCGATATTTTTAATGTGCATGTGTCTATATACTGTAGTAGTGTCTAGAAAACAGCGAGCCCTTTATACTGAGACGTTCGGTGCAAATTCGAGATTCTTCTTTCCATTTCTTATAAAATAAACATACTAAAAGCAGAAGGTGTATATTTCTTACTTTTGATTGAACAGAGAATAGAGTACAACTGAATATATTTTAAATTTTCTTCTGTTAAAACCTGCTGAATCTAATTTCTCAGGAACGTAGATCACTTGCTCTTTATAGTGATGGAGTCAGTTAAGGAGCGTCTAAAAAGTGCATGAACTGTGTAAGATTCTCCAAAGATCACCGTCTAATTCCCAGAATATTACACGTACTGCAAGGTTCAAAATACAGTATGAATACAGGATTTATTTACTGTCTATAACATACATTCTGTACATATTTTTTCTCATGTAAGTAACAGCAGTTGAATAGGTTAGATTAAATAAAAAGAAACTCCAACCTGTAATCTCCTCTCTAGAACCAAGTGTTCCAGGTACAGAACCAGAGCCTTGTTGTGCTTCTGTAGGTACGTGATCACTTCGTCAGGATTCGGCTGCCTGGTTTGCTCTTTAGAAACAGCTCTCTTAGTGAAGATCCGCACTCCAAGCTATTACAAATTAACAGAAGTGAAGAAGGATAAAAATTACTTTAAAAAATTTTTTAAAAAAGAGATTCCCATGCCAGTTTCACTAAATGATATTGAAAAACTTATGCAGAGTTTATCATTCAGTCATTCATTCATGACCTTTATTCATGGCCTACAGCTGTTTTTGCAGCTGTGTTCATTAAGAAAATGGCTCCTCTTTAACGTTCTGTTAGAGAAGGTTTAGAAATGTTATAAAGCCATTTCTACAACATTTTGGTGAAAAATACTGAGTCAGTGCCTCAGACAGCAGTGAGTGGTTTGTACAAGAGGACAGTAGTAAGACAACAGTAAGTAAATGCTAATAAGCGCATTTAGGTTTACTAGTTGAGTAGTAATTACTCAAACACTTTATATAGCATAGGGTATCACGTGATGCAGCATAGAGACTAAACGAGACTTTTACTAATAAATACTGTAGTGATAAATCAATTCCATTTTATTTAAATAAGGTTACAGAGCAGCAACCTCAACTGGGTTCCTCAACACCAGTTATATACTGTACAGTATCCCAGATACTGACCTACATTATGGATGGCAAGCATGTTATGCTTACATTCACGAAATATATTATTATTATACTGCAATATCTTGTTTTGCACTTTATTTCAGATTATTACTTTGCACTGGATTTAACTGTGCCCATTGCCTTGTGTATTGTCGTGCAGTGCGAGCACAAGCTTGAACCCGTGCATGTTGTAGTCCAGAGCTTTGCGTATAATTTCTAGTTTTGTGTAGTCTCGTGCAGTTCTGTGTTGTTTAATGAGTCCCCATAGTCAGGGAGGAGTGTTGTTTTGTTTCACTATGTACTGTACTTGCTGCATATACTGTAGTTGAAATGATGATGACTTGACTCGCACACTTTTTGATCAACAAATCTTCACAAACATTTCTGTGTTGTTGCACCCATTCACAAAACATGTTATGTGATCATCATTGCATGAAACCAGTACAAATCACGTACCTTTCCTAGAAGAACCAGCTGTTTGCAGTCATCACATTATGTTTATTTCCTCTCTTATTCAGACACACACTATTAAAAACTTTGCCTGGCTAAGTTTCCATCTGGTCCACTTTTAAGAGCTAGTACTATCAAATTCTACAGTAATTTTCGATTCGACTGATCTTCATTACGAACATAAAGAAGGTCACTGTGAACGGATACATGTGGTGATGCATTGATCATCCACTAATTTGTCACGGTCGTTTCATAAAGATTGAAAATAGCTTCCTGGCACAATTATATTGATGGACCCAGAGACTCTGAAGAGCAATGACTTTAAAATTCCACAATAAAATGAAAACTTCCCTGCAGGGATAGAGAAGGTCATTGTGAACTGATACATGTGGGTTTAATTTTATCAGAAAGATAAAATTACATATTAATATGTTGGTCCGTAATATGTTTTTCTATGAAAGTAACCATCTGCAACAACAAATTTATTTTATGATTTATAACAAGATGATGATAGCTTTTTTTACGTGACTTAATACTTTATATTACTTAAAACTTGTTTGATTTTGCCCATGTTTAAATTATTGTGGAAGAGCTCAAGGATGCTCGCTTTTGAAGTTAGACGGATAAACAATTACGCGCAAACAAATACGCATTTTCCAGGAAAACGTGATTTCTAAATTCTAATTTTTTCATGAATATCTGACTCATACCTAAGATAAGATAAACCTTTATATTATCTTAGGTATGAGTCAGATATTCATGAAAAAAAAAACTGTTTTCTGATATGAATTTTGATAATGAAAAGAGTAACCTACTAAGTATTGACAATCAGGAACATCACAAAATTGTTATTTAGGATTGTTTGTTTCCTGAGGTTTTTGTACGGTGCTTGTATTATAGAAAGAGGCTGAGGGAGTTCCTCCTCCGCAGAGCACAGTTTTCAGTCATTAATCATAAAATATGTTCATTGTCATTGTGTGTCATCTGTAAGTGGTCCAGCATGGCAAATTAGACTTGTATATACTGGAATATTTTTTGCACATACAATATTGTAAATGAGCACAATACCCACACTTTCTACTGACGGCCATATCAACTGATACAATTTTACAACAATTTCTCAATTTTCTTACCTTCTGGTCCTTCTGTAAGGCCCAGTCTGCATACTTCCATACAAGGTCAAGGTTCTTACATGAGCTCAGGAAATCCACAACATAATCGAAAAGATCAGCATGTGTGGAGTCTTGGAGGTCCCCGTTGACAACTCGAACCCACAACTATGAAAACACAAAGTGAACTTTGTGATCATATGTCATTAAAATGCTGAATTTATTTCACATATAAAATGGTATAATTTCTCAAAAGGATCATCAGCAAACATTTTGTATGAGTTTTTATAATTTGGGGTGAGACTAAGTCTATAATGCTTGATTATAAAAGTTAGATACTAGGCAGCTACAGCATTTATATAAGCCTCTATAATTAGGGTAAACATCTGGGATTACACAATTATATTTACAAAAAACACAGGATTAGTGATGTGCCCATTGCCTTTTGAATTTTAATATTCAGAAAATCTGTTCTCACTTTTATCTTCTAAGCACAGCTCTAACATTCACATAAAAACAGTCCCACTTTCTCATCGAGATACTGCCAGATGTGCCTTTTCTTACTCATACATTCACACTGACTTCATGTGGATGTAGGAATATATGAATAGTGATTTCCTGTACTGGTGCTTACATGAGTATGTGAAGACTCATGTACATTTCAAGTCGGTGCCAATTCTTTTTATGAATATAGAGTCCTGTATTAGCATTTGTATATATTGTATATGAATATGTATATGAATATGTATATGAATATGTATATGAATATGACTAAGTATACCTGTAGAGCAGCAGCATCCTGGCCGTTGTAGTGATACAGGAGCCCGAGTGCAAAATACCTGAAAAGAAAATACCATTAGCCCAAAACTCCCACACATGCAATTATTCCTTTGCAAGGCCAAGCTACTGTCAAACAGTGACATTTATCGACGGTTCAATCTCAGTGTTGTCATGGCAACGCCAGATTCTTCTACAGCAATCAGTCCAAGGGCAGAAAGGGGCCAACTCCAATGTCTCATAGCAACAGCTCAACATAAACTGAATACTATTAATTCCTAAACTGTCGTCTCTGATAATGTTGTGTAGCATTTTGATAAATAATGGCATTCATATTGTAAGGTACAAGCCTTCAGACATAAGCTTCCTTCAGTGACAGCCCAGACATACAGCAATCAGCAACCATTATGAACCACTGATAGGTGAAGTAAAAAAGGTTAATTAAGGGTAGGATATATTAGGCAGCAAGTAAACAGTCAGTACTTGGAGTTGATGTGTTGGAAACAGAAACAACGGGCAGGCGTAAGAATCTGAGAGGCTTTGACAAGGGCCCGGTGTGATTACAAGGTGATTAGGTCAGAGCAAATGGAAGGTCCTGTGTGGTGCTCCTGGTATGCAGTGGTTAGTACCTTCCAAAAGCGGTTCAAAGAAGGACAAGTTGAGAACGGGACACGTGTTTCTCTTACCAGGGAAAGACGTGATGATCTGGCCAATGTTCTGGGAGAAAAACCTTGGGTCCTGGCATTCATGTGGATGCTACTTTGACCCATACCATGTACACTGCTTCAATTAAATAAAATTTTATTAGTCTCCGACTTATGAACATTTGTGTTACGAATTTCTGCAGATACAAACGGACCGCTTTTCTACGAACATTCTTAGATGCAAATAAATTGCGAAAGTAGCTCACATGTACTAAAATAGACACTGCAGTGCAGCAGATATCAATATTTACAATTATATACAACATTTTCAGCATGTAAGTGAATGTATAAAATGTTCAAAGTTCTGTATATTGTACATGTCTGTGTGTGTGGGGGGGGGGGGGGGGGGGGGGGAACACATTCAAAA
>JAQMYG010000036.1:28480320-28498105 GCA_030014215.1 Clariallabes teugelsi | reverse complement strand
ATTGTTTGAGTCGTTGAGCGTTAAAGCTGCTCTCTGACCTGCGCATCTCAGATCTAGAGAAATGACAGATCAATATCTGCGAACCTGATTTTCTTTTTTCCCGCAGCCACAGTACGCCGAAAATCCGCCGTGGTGCCGGAACGCTATCACCCCTGATAAAGTCTAAAAACAGGAAAGCTTAGAGGGAAAAAACGGAAAGCTTAGAGGGAAAAAATAAATTCCAAACCTTACCTTCAAAGTCCTGAAGTATGTGTCCTTCCCTGAATGGAAGTGTCTGTTTGAGCTGTTGATCCAACATGCTGTGAACCGTTACAAAGCCCTCGTCCAGAGCCACAACGTACGGGAAACAGACAGCTGCACCGATCACCGTCTCTGACCAGTTGACTGGGGCACGCTGGGAGATGCCCTCAGCGTTAGCAAACATCCCTGTGTGTGTGTGAGACAGAGAGAAAGAAAGAGAGAGAGAGAGAGAGAGAGAGAGAGAGAGAGAATGACTCATCACAACTGGTCACCGTGACAAAAGCTCTTTTCACTTGGGTGATCAAAGCCATTACACACCTGATTAACTGCATTATGCAAATAACTAAGGTCTTCCTAAACAGAGTATATAATAATTTTAACTGAATTCCATGAGATAAACCCGAGCAAAGCCTTAACAAAGCACTACCACTTAATATCCGAGCACCTAAAGCACATCCATGTACTGTATAAATATAATGGGTAATGTTGTGATGCAGTCAAAAATTTATTTTATAATGTAAGTTCAAGTTAACTTTGGTTTACATATCGATTTGTAAAAAAGAAAATTGGACTAGCTGTCCAGCGTCCTGACAGACAGACAGATGAGGCGTCAAAGCCTTAACGCATCTGTTCATAATCAAAATCGACAAGCTTGTCATCTTGCCCTGGTTATTCTTAGCTATTGTGATATATTAATTAAATGATTAAGTATTCTACCCTTAAGCTCGCTTGACAGCTTGCCGACAACCACAGAATTATTCTTGATAATCTGTGGCTGAACTCACCAAGGCCTCCTGGTGCAGCCAGGAGAAACTCCTCCCTGCCAATCCTTTTGACAATGGGCTTCCTCTCCTCACTGTCGTAGGGGAACAGGTCCTGTGACGCACCTGAGCTATAGTTCAGGATCACATATCGTGTGGGGAGAGCCAAGCACAGGAAGTACCCGTCCACGCTGAGATCACACGGCTGATCAGGAGTAGCCACTTCTTTCAGGATCTGGACACGGTCCTCGTGCACAGTGCAAATGTGTACAGAACGACGCCGCGCAGACGCCACCGCCATCTCCACGCAGAAAGGCTCGGCTGTCACCGGGTTCTCGTTAACACAGAACACAGTCACGCCTTTAAGTTTGGTCCCTCCAGATGCAACTGGTTCCAGAGTGACCATATCCACCAGCAAGATGACCCCATCGCACAGGACGATAAGGCGCTCCAGGGCCGAGGCAGCTTTTAGCTCGGACGGTGGATTTTTGAGCCCCAGCTGTTTGTGGAGAAGCTTCTCCGAGCTAAAAGACAGCTTGCCCTTAGCTGTGGTGCGCTCCTCCAGCAGGAAGTGATGGATGAAGCCATCATTGGTGCCCACGTACAGGTGCTGGCCACAGCATTCGATGCACTCAACACCGATACGCACTTTCTCACCAGCCAACTGCTCCCGCTGCACAGCGGGCACCAGCTCGAAGGCCTTCACACTCATGCTGCTCTTCACATCTATGCAGAACATGAAAAGAAAATTAGTGTTTGGCACAAACATGATCTTTTTGCGGGACTTATTCATTTCCATAAGAAGTTAAGTGTAATGTATACCAGATGGCCAGTCAAAAGTGCTACATTTAACACGCTAGCTTGAATAATTTCAAAATAATAATAATTTAAGTGAATAATTTAAAGCAATATGATGAACATCCGTCAAGTGTGCTGATTTAAAACTTGTAGAAATAGGGAGATATATTTAATTTCAGTTTTGATTATCAGACTGGCACAGGACCAGTCCTATGCCCAAGTTACTGGAATATTGTTGCCTATTCTGCATCTTACAGTATATATGTTGGAGTCTGCAGATTGAGGTCTAAAGGCTCAGGGTAAAACGTAAAACATCCAGGCTCTGGAAATACAAATCTGATATGCTGACAAAGCAGGCAAAGGGAAAGAAACAGGCAAAAGTGTTGGGATTAAAACATACAGAAAACAGCAGAAGTAGAGTAGCTGTATTACACTGACATTTTTGTTATTACTACTATTATTACTCACTCACTCATCATCATCATCTATATCGCTTTATTCTGTATACAGGGTCACGGGGGCCTACAGCCTATCCCAGGAGACTTGGGGCACGAGGCAGGGTACACCATGGATCCATCGCAGGGCACACACACTCACACGCTCTTTCACACACTTAGCCAATTAGCCTAATCTGCATGCCTTTGGGCTGTAAGAGGGAACCGGAGCACCTGGAGGAAACCCACCAAGCACGAGGAGAACATGCAAACTTTATGCACACAGATCTAAGGCGAGAATCAAACCCGGAGGTGCAAGGCGACAACAATAAACCACTATGCCACTGTTCTGCGTAGGCTATTATTATTATTTTTAAAATGTGAGAATAGAAAAACAACCCAACATCTAAACAGCCATGTGCAAAACACGAGTGCTGTTAGTCCAAGTATCCGAGCAAAAAAAAGACTGTGAGGACCGGGAATGTAAGCAATGAGGAACAGGAACTGAAACACAAAGCACACATAAGCAGCACTTCAGCTTTAAATGAGATGATCTCAATGTCAAACTTTGTCAAATGTCATTTTTATTTCCACAGGCTCAGGATCAGTACACGCTTTCTCGTTTTTCCCCCCAATATGATCATGATATCCCAGCCCTGAATATGATCTTACATAACCCTCCTATTAAGGCAAACTTTGCATGTAACCAAACTGCAGTTTAACAGAAGAGTGTAATTAGACAATAACCGTTTGTCAGACAGTATATCATATTCGATCTGATATCGACCTATCGTTTCAGGCAACACCGGTACTCTTACTCAGTATCGGATCGCTGCAGCCTTACACATTACTGCTGCTACACAGGAGAGCTAAAGCGGGCTAGCGGCTACACCTGCTGTACATAACCAGATGTGAGTAACATTACATCAGCCCGTGGCGTGTACAGTATTTCCCGCGCGGTCACTCAGTGTTAGCTTTATTCCGCTGCCGTCTCATGTCGAGATTTAACACTCTGACACTTTCTCAGAGCTCAGGAGTGGTACAGCAGCTCGCTAACAACTAGCCAGCTAGCTAGCAAAACACTAGCCTGCACACAGCTTCCTATAACAACAGCTAGAAATACATACATACACACAACACGCTCTGTAATTAATACACACACATTTCCGTCGCTAATTTCACACTCGTACACACACTTAATGACAGCAGTTCACGATAACAGGAGTGAATGAGCGCTCGGCTAATAACCGCGGCGTTACAGAATGAACGCTGCAGCAAAGAGTGACTCTACACCAAATTAAAGAGCGATTTGGAAGAATTCTGGCCCGTACCCCAGCCGCAGCCGCTGCGCTAATGCTTCAGGGAGACGATGCGGACGGCCCTCGGCCTCTCCGTTCACTGGCACCGCTCTGCCACTGCTGCCTTACCGATTTCCACCGCTATTCCGACAAGCCCCGCCTCTCGGGAACAAATCCCAGTGTACACGCTAACTGGAGGGGAATGTGCCGGAAAGCCGGTGGGAAAGCAAATCTCCTACTTGCCTGTCACCACAAAGAGGATTTTCCGGTGGCACGTTGAAACTGTATCCGGTCACGTGGTCTCTTAAAACGTTCACAGTTTTATAGTAGTATTAATGATTACTATTATTATTATTATTGATCAAGTCGTCTTGTAACGATGATAATAATAATAATAATAATAATAATAATAAATGCTGTTATAAATAATAATTATATTATTATTATAAGGCGACGTGATCAATAATAATAATAATAATAATAATAATAATAATAAGTGAATAGTATTGTTCTGTCTTTTGTAGATAATCATGTTAAACAGACGGTGTTGCATCTCACTCCTCAGGCAAGAGCCTCGTTTTTGTTTACAAAATTACAAAATTATCCTTTTCCTCAGGTTCCTTGTGTTCTCCAAAATAATATAATTCATTTGCACAATAAAATACTCTTACAGTACAAACAGTGCAGTGCCTCATGTACTCAAACAGTTCTAACTCATAATGCAGGAGAAGATTTTAAAGTCATAATCATGTATCATAGCTATGCTTAGGTGCAGAACTATATTCAGATACCTGTTTCTCAGGAACATTTACTGTAATGCTGAAATATTGATGGACACAACATCTATGTGGTAATCTGTAAGTGGAGGCCTGTGGTCAGTCAATCAGATTTTAGCAGGCATTGATGTTGAGTAGTTGAACTACCATAGGTTCTGGAGGTGGAGCTTTATGTGCATGGAAGTGCAACGGGCGGGGGGAATTGGATCCAACCTTAACCTTTTGAGACCTCACTCACGCATTTATTGTCTATCGTCCATTATACAGGGTTGCAGAGGGCCTGGAGCCTATTCCAGGAGGCTGGTCACATACTGTGGGCAATTTGTCGCCGGTTAGTCTAATCTGCACGTCGAGGCGTCGACACATAATCTCCATGGTCGAGGTTTGAATCATGCCTCCAATCTGTGTGTGTGGAGCAATCCGTTTTCCCCCCACATTCCAAATACATTGGGGTTTTCAGATTGCCTATAGTGTATGACTGGATGAATGTATGTGTGCTTGTTCCCTGGGATTAGTTGCCACTCTACAGTATACAGGGGAAATCAGTATATAACAGTAGAGGTGTAAGTTATTACCTGCTAACTGAAACCAACCAAATATGGATAGGTTCCCTATTGAGTCTAGTTCCTCTCAAGGTTTCTTCCTATCTCAGGGAGTTTTTCATTGCCACAGTCACCCTCGGCTTGCACATCAGTGACAATCTAATCATTTCTTTAATTTCTTTTTTTTTTTCTCAAAACCTGCTATGCAACACTAACCATTGTATAAAGCATATACCCCACTTTGTGCCTCACTACCCTGGGATCCAGGGCTCCAGGCACCAGAGACCATACACAGGATAAGCAGTACAGATGATGGGTGGATTACCTGTTCCAATCCTGTGGTTCATCTAAATATTAGGTGCTCTTCCACCAAAAAGTCATATTCTAAGTTTATTAATACATTTAGATGTAAAGATCAGGGCATCAAAGCGACAAATTCAGATCTACCGTTTCATACTATATCATGTTTTAATCCCTAAAATTAATGTCTTCAGTGTATGGCAACAATACAAAGAATTTTTCATGATGGTCATGATGAAAATTACCACATAAACTATTTAAATAATTAAATCATTTTATGATTATAGCATAAAAAAAGAAATCATTTATATTGATCAACAGTAGTTGAATTTCAATATTCACCACCAGAGGGTGCCAGACACCATGTTAATTGGCTGTCTGTTGAAAAAAACTGTTATTGATTAACAGTGTGCTGCTGTTGGTTACAAAAAAAATCTTTAACACTTGGGATAATGAAGACAGCTTTAACACAAGACACTTCAATGCATTTTCGGTAGTTTAATAACATCCATAACATATGGAGCTCTTCATTTTATTTGATCACAGAATCACATGAGTCACAGAATCATGATAGTCAATTTCAGTGTTTGGTGTTTATGGAAATGTGCAATATCTTATTCAAAACAGTGTTGAGAGTCAGCATAAAGCCTTTCACAATGCATACTACTTTGGTTTAGCTCAGTTGTTTATTAACACATATAGATGTAAAAATCAGGACATTAAACCTGAGATTCTGATCTATCATCTTATATTTGTGTTTTAATCCCAAACATAACTGTCTTCAGTGTATAGCAACAACACAAAAAACTGGCCTTGCTGGTCCTGTGCTTTTGGAGGGAATGTGTATGTAATACAAACATGCATAGTTTGTCTAATATTTAAATAGTTTCTGTGTTCATTGTAAGGGCCACATCTCTAAGAAGCCCCCATCGCTTTAAAACTCCTTAAAAAGAAAAACAGCTTACAATTTGACTTACTCTAACTCATGTAAGTCTTAATAAAAACAGCCACATGGATTATTGAAATAATTAAATTATTTTGTGATTATAGTGTATACATTTACAAACATGCAGTAGAAATTATTTATTTTTGATCAAAAGTAATACAATTTCTATATTTACCACCAGAGGGCGCCAGACATCGCATTAATTGCCCGACTTTTGCTGCAGCTGTTCACAAAAATCTTTACACTTGATAATGAACACAGCTTTAACACAAGACACTTCAGTGCATTTTGAGTATTTATTAAGAGCCATAACATACAGAGCTCTTAATTTATTAGATAAACAGTTTCAGAATCATGTTAGTCAATTTCAGTGTCATGTGACTATGGAAATGCAAATCTTTCTTTAGTCTTTACAGTCAGCATAAAGTCTTTTACAATTCATGTAGTATTTGGTTTAGCTAACCAACCTCATGAGGTTTATTATAATAAAGACATAACTACTAAACTGGTTTAAAATAATATGCCTATGAATCACTCAGATTAGACATGTCATTAAAAACCTGGTTGGCTGGTCAGCTACCTATTATCTCATGCCATTTCGCATCCAGATGGTCAGCGCTCAGATGTCTTTGCCACAGTCATGACATAGGATGTTGTCTCTCTCTGTCAGGAAGCCACGACCCACCAAGGACTCAGCGCACTCGATGCAGTTGAAGTAGTCATGATGCCACTGGCACGCCTTGAAGGAGATAGACTTGCAGCCACCCAGACCTGTAGTTTGCAGGATAAATTTTCATTCATATTAATACACACACTGCAGTAGAAATGAAGGATATATATTATCCTTCAAGGCATCTGCTCTATATAGTCTACATAGACCATGCCTTGTGCATAGGGAAGCATGTACTGTATCTGATGTGTCCCTAGGAAATAATATTTTAATACATAAAAAAGAAACATTAATGTCATGCCATTGTTATTTAAAGAACAGTTTCCTGTAAAATCATACAGAGATTATGGATCCCAGTGGCTCCCATTTCACTAACAGTAAAACTATACGCCCTCTTTATAGTATTTTGCAATAATGTATCCAGTGAATCTTTCAAACATTTCTAGAATATAACTTTTTATATAATTTCTGAACTTTTCTGGAATATAAAAGAACATATTATTGTCAAATATTAACATTACTCCCTTTCTTTTAGGAAAGATAGTTCCCTAGCCTATTTAGGCTCATTAGATAGGAAGCTAACCAGAAAGTTCTACAGGGCATCTGGTTGAGCCTTGAGTTTAGTTAAGGAATTGAACAAATTCATTAGTTAAATAAAGTTAAATTCTGCAAATTCTATTTGTTCTAATTATTGTTGTAAATTGTGAATCCACTTCTTATTTTTAGTGTTTGCAGGTGACGTCACAGCAAAAGAAAAAGAAAAAGAAAAAAAACGAAATACAAATACCACTAATAGGGCTGGTACAGGAGGCACACTTCTTGGCATAAAGGTTGCAGAAACAGGCAAAGCAGTAAGGAAAGCCATCACGAGAAGTAAAGCACTGGCTAGGCAACTGTTCCTTGTAGCCCATGCACAGAAAACAATCTTTATGCCATGGTTGATCATGATGGGTCACACCTCCAGTGGTGATTGGCTAAAAGAAACAACAAAAAAACAAAAACAAATGTAGTTTGTCTTTTAACTGTCATATGTGCAGATAATTTATTTTATAATGTACCCACAAAACAACCAAAACTGTAAAACAATAACCTATTACTGCAGTCACAACAGAAGCTTGATGGTGAGAAACCGAAATTATAAACCTTAAATAGTGGTCCTGAACAGCCAGGTGAGATGTCTCTTAGCTGACAAGAGTCTGTAGGCCAACAGGGTTCATTGCGAGAGCTAGTTTTAGCATAGGTGGCAGGTGGTGAGGTAGAGAGAGCTCTTCTGCATAGGTAAGGACTGACAAACAGGCAAAACAAGATCCTCAGTGGGTCACAGACACATCAAGTATAATAATAAATGAATAAAAACTTGCCTATCAAGGCATGCACTTTATGTTTTATATCTTAATCAATGATCACATTCTTAACAATCAGAATTGTTGTATAAACGCAAATTCATATATTTTCCACATGTGAAGGTGAGCATGATTTAGACACAGATTATTTTTATTTCTCACCTGGCATGATGGTCTTCTTACACTCATGAAACTTAGACGAATACTCGTTGGCATAGCACTCGGTGCAGAGCAGCTGCTCATCCTTGGTTGAGATCGGTTTGTCCGCTATGGAGCGTTTACACTTGAAGCACTGGAAGCAGTTACTGTGCCGGTGGTGGTCTTTGTCAGAAAGATCCTGTGTGGGACAACACCAAGCACGCTGTAAATGCTGTGAATGCTCATTAATGTCCCACTGAATATTTTCACCAGTTTTGCAATGATGATATTTAAATTTTGAAATATGCGTGTCAGTGTGATTGCAAATTTAACAGATTTTGAGTAAAGGTTGAATACAATAACAATATTGTAAAATATTTTAAATTATTTTCCATGTTCTTGAATCAAGTCCATGCAATCTATTGTGTTGTATTTAATATATTTTTTAAACCATTTTTAAATGGCTCTTTATGTGAAACCTCTGACCACATAAAGGTCAAAGCATGAACTGATTTTGCTGTAAGCTTCATCATCATGGCAAGTCATCATGGTGTGTGTGATGATGTTCGAGGTGTTTTTCCCAACAGTCTTATTCTTTAAGTGCACACAGCACGACTACAGCCTTGTGACCTGACATATTTAATTATCTGCTAATACGGCCTAAATAAGCCAAAGGGTCTGCTTGTACATATTAAATCACAGGTCTGAGGTCTAGTGGTGCTGGATAGATATTTTTGGTTGCTGTTTTAGGGATGAGGTGACTAAAGAGGCCAAGGACACTCGTCACACAAATTCGGCTTCCCTGCAGGTTAATGACCCTGTAATGTGACCCTAATGCCAGGAGCCTGAGAATACAAAAGAGAAACACATTCCATAAAATAACAATGTGATTCAAACCCACAACCCTGGAAGTACTATACGAGGTGACAGACTGCTAATCACTAATCACTCAAACAAACTGCAAAAGCATTTATGGAACATATTCTTTAACAGAGAACTAGATGACTGCAGGGCTCTCAAGCTGATTTGAGAAAAATCACAAAATAGTTTCTCTGACGGGGTGAAGACTGCTGTATGACATTAAGTCATACATATTTCTCTGACTTGAAAAAAAGTAGAACAAGGTAGTTTTACATAATAACAGCTCTGTCAAATTATATGCATTTCTATTTGTTAAATGTCAATCATCAACAGGAAAAAGTGGGTAGAAAGAACTAATTTCAGTATAAAGATACAGGAAAAAATATTATATGAATACTGGTGAATACTGGTCCCTCAAGAGCCCTTGAAAAGAGTTGAATTTTCCCACACTTCAGGAATGAGAGACATGGGAAACAACATTTTTTTTAAAAACTCTTTTTTTTAAATAGACATTCAAGTTCATCAAAATGCTTAATGGTGCTTAGTACATTTATGAACATAATGACAGCATCCTTATTGCAATACAGATGACTACAGAGGAAAAAAAACATATACAGTACAGTATCCATTACATTATGTACAGTACACCTTGCTAGTACTAGGTTGGACCCCCTTTTGCCTTCAGAACCACCTTAAATCTTTGTGCATAGACAAGGTCCTTGAAACATTCATTAGAAAATTTGGTCCATATTGACATCATAGCATCATACAGTTGCTACACATTTATTGACTCCACGTCCATGGTGTGAATCTCCCATTCAACCGCATCCCAAAAGTGATCTATTGGATTGAGATCTGGTGACAGTGGAGGGCATTTGAGTACAGTGAACCCATTGTCATGTCAACGAACAAGTTTGAGGTAATTTTAGATTTGAGACATGGCATGTTATCCTGTGGTCAGAATGGAATAAACAAGGTCAGCAACAATACTCATGTAGGCCGTGGCATTTAAACAATGCTCAATTTGTACTAAGTGTGCAAAGATAATCTCTCCCGCACCAAAATCCTGAACTGAAGTGGCCAGTGCATATATATATATATTTGTTTTGTTTTATATATATGTTTGTGCATATATATATATTTGTTTTCATTTCAAATAGTATAATTAATAAGTATAACCTCCAGTCTCAATAAAAACACTGGTCAAAACAAAGAAAAAGACTTCTATACAATGTGTATATTCCTTATAGAGGTCAAGCTAATGTTATAGGGCTTAGCTACATTAAGTTCATTCAGCAAAGTTGAATAGTCTACTGAAAGGATCAGAGGATAATCTGGGAAACACCTATCACCATGTCCCAATTCAGTTAAATTATTTCTATTGGCTGCAGTTTTTGTTTAGCCCTAACCTGATCAAGTCGGTCTCCTGTGAAAAATTGCAGGAATTTCAGTGATGTTGGTGATTTCGTTGAATTTTATTCAAATAAGGCTGTATCAAATGCTAGCCTCCACCCATGTCTTAATATTTGCTATTCATGCCTTTACTTATGCAAAATTCTCCCAACTATAATATAAGCTCAGCAGCTGTCTGCGTAAGGCAACGAAAGCTCTTGGTTTAGCATTGCAAAAAATAACGTGTAGAAAAGGTCAGCAGTGATCCTAACCCCTCCATGACCATCCCCACCACCACACACCACACATTTTCCTCACACAATTTGCTCCGCCTGAAAATTAACAAGCTTACATGGCCATACTGATTTCTACAACTTTCTACACAATTACTGGCCATTATCTTCAAAGAACCATAGCCGGTCTGGAATTCTGTCTAACTAGTTTACTCATTTCTATGTGTGTCACTGTGTCAATCCTAATGCACAGGAATGTCTCTGATTGCGGTTGACTAGGTCGTCCTATATTAAAGTTTAATGTAAAAGGTGACAGATCGTGATTTTTGATAGAAATCCTTCAACAGATGGAAATTACTGGTATGACTTTTTAAGTCACACCCAAACAGGAAACACATGTACTGTAAACGGTAGTTAAAGCACAACTAATGAAGCATGACTCCTGTTTTCTTTAACCAAAAGCTTGCAGTTACACATTTTTGCAGATAAGATGTAAGATCCCTGACCAGAATAAAAATTACACAAACTATATATCGCAGTCATAGTCATAGTCATAGTCATTAGCGTTAACAACTACATGAACATGCAAGCACATGCTCATGTAATATGTAATATATTATAACATAATTAATATATGTTAAAATATATATTGGCGGCAGGGTGGCTTAGTGGTTAGCATGGTCATCTTGCACCACCAGAGTCCAGGTTCAATTCCCACCTTGGGTCTTTCTGCATGTTCTCGCTGTGCTTGCATGTTCTACCCGGTGGGTTTCCTCTGTGTATTCCTGTTTCCTTCCACAGTCCAAAGACATGCAGGTTAAGTTAATTGATGTTCCCAAATTGGTGTGTAAGTGTGGGTGCTCTTTGATGGATTGGCACCCTGTCCAGGGTGTAACCCCGCCTCATGCCCTAAGTGTTGTGGGATAGGCGTCAGGCTCCCTGCGGTCCTGTATAACGGATAAAGTGGTAGTGAGTGAGTAAGTGAAAAACATAAATAAAAATCTAAATGTGAATAAGATAAATTTTATATTAATTACATTAGAACATTAAAGAAATACATGCACATACACAGTGTTAGTCAAATTTTTTTATGCACAACTTAAGCAAACCTTTAAAACATAGTTTTACAACTCTAGGATTGTATGCAAATCTAGGATTGTATGATTGACACAACTGAAACAGTATCTTTTCCTCATGTAATAAGCTCAACTATTTGTGAAGGTATTGAAAGCTGACAATGAACAAATCTAGAAGACAAATTGCAGAAAAGTGAATTAGTGTCAATTAGGTAAAAAAAAAAAAAAAAAGGAAAAAAAAAAGATCTCAACGTATGAAACAACTCTCAATATGATCATGTACACCACATAGCACATCACACAGGAAAACTGCTATTTTAGAAACAGAACCTATTTCTAAGCCAGCTTTCAGCCCATGAAAAAACATTCTAGTCTTTCAATATTCTTTCACTCAGCAAGCATCAGGTCTAAATCTTCGAAATCAGCTGAGTCAGTTGTTTATGGCTAATGGTTACACATCATGTTGGCTCACATTGTTCCTTATTTGCCATATTCTGTAATTAATGTCAATAACACAAGATAACTGTTTTTCACAAAATGTTCCACATTAAGAAATTTAGTAATTCATGCAAATTATATAATCTGACATTGATTACATAAAGGTTTTCATTAGTTAGTCTTATGTGTAAATTTACACACACTCAGGAGTATATGAGTAGGATATATCTGAATTATTGTCTGAATTTATTTGATTTTCATGAATACCAAAATGTACCAAAAAGGCTCAAACAAATAGTTTATTAAAAATTGTATAGTGGTTAGTGGTTAGCACTGTCGCCTTGCACCTCCAGGGTCCGGGTCGATTCCCATCTCTGTGTGCATGGAGTTTGCATGTTTTCCCCGTGCTTCGTGGCTTTCCTCCGGGTACTCCGGTTCCCTCCCACAGTCCAAAGACATGTAGGTTAGGTTGATTGGCGTTTCCAAATTGCCCGTAGTGTGTGAATGAGTGTGTGAGTGTATGTGTGTGCCCTGGAATGGATTGGCACCCTGTCCAGGGTGTACCCCACCTCACGCCCTAAGCCTCCTGGGATAGGCTCCAGGTCCCCGCTACCCTGAATACAGGATGAAGTGGTATAGACAATGAGTGAGTGAGTGGGTGAATCTCTATGTATAGAGAGGATCAAGCAATAGCATCAAGAAAATGTTGATCCAGGCGGCCTGGAGCCTATCCCAGGAGACTTAGGGCCCAAGGTGGGGTACACCCTGGACACAGTGCCAATCCTTTATAAAGCGCATCAGTTAGGGTTAAATAATTTGTTGCCGGATGAATCCTGCAGTAATTATCCAATAGAAGTGTCTTAACTATTTGCACAGTTTAATCCATGTGGTGATTTTTATTCATATTATTTTTATTATTATTAGAAGTAGTAGTATTTTTGCCAGGCAGTGTAATAACAACTACGAGGGCAGTGGTGGCTCAGTGGTAGGTTTCTCGCCAGCCATGCAGAAGACCCAGGTTCAATTCCCTCCCAATGCCCAAACCCCAGGAACTGGATGCAGTGCCGGTCCCAAGCTGGATAAAATGGGAGGGTTGCATCAGAAAGGGCATCCGGCGTATGACCTGTGGCAAGTTGTGTGGGGATCCGATGGTCTGCTGTGGCGACCCCTTGATGGGAGCAGCCGAAAGTACATCAACAAGTGTAAAAACAACAATAGTAGATATGATTTCTACCACTGTAGAAATAATAATAATAAAATTAAAGAAACCACAGTTCCCCTGGCTATGGGGTTGATTTTGGATGCCCCACGCACACGCTATTATAATTCTATGGGTGAAACACTACCCTCTGGTGGACAAATACGTCAAAGCCCCGGTTGTCTACGTCATATTTCTGCGACGTTTAGTGCTCAAGCCGCGTGAGATTTAATTATCTCGATATAGAGCAGTAAAAGTTAGCCGTTAAAATGTCGGTTTTTCACGACGAAGTCGAAATCGAGGACTTCGAATACGACGAAGAAACAGAAACGTATTACTTCCCGTGTCCGTGTGGAGACAGATTTGCTATCACTAAGGTAAGAAGAGTTAAAATATACAGTAATGCTGTAATGTAAACGAAACAAGCCGGCTGCTTTGGACAACCCTGGTGTTCACCCCAAATGTACTCACAGGTTACACCATTGTGTAACCACCAGTGTATTGGATGAACTTCTGGATTGGACATTGGAACTTATTTGTCAGTCGGATCCCCTAATTCAGTAACCCTCTTATAGCTGAATGGACAAATCCTCACAGCCACTTCCCCAAATATAGAGGAATGCCTTCCAGAGGAGTGAAGGGTATTTTATAGAGCCATGTGGCTTAATTGATTATTTTTGTTGGTCATGTTAATTAATTGAAGTTAATTAACTTATAGTTAATTAAGTTAATTAATTAATAAGTTATCAATTTACAATCGAGTCATGTTTTGTTTCTAGTTACTTAGGATTTTTGGATTTACAAATGTTAGGTGGTCTAAAATTGATTGATTAATTCTTTAAATTTACACCACAGCTTTTGTAGGAAATACTCATGTTTTGCGAGTTTTTTTTTTATTTTTTTATTTTTTTTTTACAGTTTTGTGGACGGGGTTTGAACAATTCATGACATTAAAAAAAAAAAACAGCAAGACAAGTTATATAGCATTTAAATGATTATTAAACACTTTAATCAGTTTCAAAACCTGAAAGAAATATAGCTGCTTGAGACGAATCAGACAGTGAACAATCGTGCTATTGTAGTGAACCGGAAATCGTAATGCACCAAAATCAAATTTACAGTTCACCTATAATTCACATCTCTATTATTTTAACAGCAACTGGGGACTGAATCTGGGACAGAAAACCTGTATAGATAGATTCACCCATTTATTGTTTAGTTTTAATATTTGGCACAGGTAATCCCAAATATATCCCCTGCAACATTCATCAGATGCTGTATCAATAAATTACTTGCCTGTACTTTTGATGAGACAGCTTACACTTTGTCATGATTTTCTAAAAAGATTATGATGCACAAATTTGATGCTTGTTTTCTACAGGAGGATTTGGAGAATGGTGAGGAAGTGGCCACTTGTCCGAGCTGCTCGCTGATTGTTAAAGTAATTTATGACAAGGCAAGTATAAGTAGCAGTTCTCTTTTGTCATGCAGCGTCTTGTTGTTATCTAAGTCTCACTTAAACCCCTTAAGCCATAGTTAGTACACTTCTTCAAAGTAACACAAGACTCAAAGTCAACCTTCTCTAGGCGTTTCCCAAAGTGTTAGAAGCCCTAGTGGGTCATAAAAGTACTGCTGATGGGGTGCTAGACGTCATTTATAACAATTAAATAAAAAGTTTTAAATTTTTCTGTTTTGTAATTAGGATTTATACTCCCATAAAATATTTCTGATAAAGAAACAGAATTATATTCTTTATTTATCTTTGTCTTGTGTGCTGATCAGAGTTGTGACTAAGGGTTTGGGTGGACCACAGGTAATTTGAACTTCTGGGCCACAGCATTGTTACGTTTGAGAATGGCTGCTCAGGGTGTTGCCTGGGTGGAGTAAATTACATATTATTTATCTCCATAATAACATACAGTAATGATGTCCTTTTGTTTCCCATTCAGTATTGTCGTAAAATCTTAAAATTCTAAGGTCACAACTAACTAATTAATTAATGATTTGTACATGTTTCTAGCTATATTTTTTTTATTTTTCAGGAGCAGTTTATGTGTGGGGAAGTCATTGATGCGCCGCTTGCATCAGAAACAAAACTGGAAGTGGCTCAGAGATGACAGCTCATCAGATCTAAACCTATGCCTGAAGGTTGTTACTGTGTAATGAACAATGGACCTGAAACACAGAATCGTAGAACCATTGTGGAAGGAACAATCCTTCTCTTCTCATGGACTCTTGACACTTGCAACAGCAGCATTTTGCACATGAACTGTTAGTTTTAGGAATGTTATAAACATATTTATTTTAGTAATATGTTGTGCTTTTTTTGTTGTTTGAATGGATTGTTTAAAATCAGGAGAATTTGAACCTTGCTGAGTGCTGTTCAGACAGCAGGGGGTGCTGCTAGATTAGGAGTAAAATCTGACTACTTGTGGATTGGTGGTGAAGTTAACGAACATGGATTATTCTAATTAAACAGGTTTAGGTGGCAAGAGTGTGTGTGTGTGTTTGAGAAACAAACAAAAATGTTAGGATGGTATGAAAACATTACACCAAACACTCAGCATGACCTAAGCAGGCATTGGTTTGACAATTTAAAATACATATGAAACCACATTAATGAAGAGAAAAGTAATCTGAATGTTGAAACTTTTTACACAGTTGTGTAATGGTTGTATTACCACATGATTTTTAAGACCTTAAGAGCAGTTTGCATTTTGAGAGTAAACATAGTAGTTGTGTCGCTGACTCACAGGATCCTCACAGGGTCACCGTTACAACCCTGAGCTCCGGTTACTTGCTGTGTGAGACAGCTCAACAGATGGGTGGAGTTGCTATGATAAGTTGCTCCCAAGTGTGAATGTGAGTGGTGCCATCCAGTTGTATTCCTGCCTTGCTCGCAGTGTTCCCGGACTATACATTTAGTTCAAACCAATTTTATTTGTATAGCATCTTTTACGATGGTCAAAGAAGCGTTACAAAATCAAAGGAAAAATATGGGAATGTGTACTGTATGAAGTGTGAAAAAATGCGTAACCTGTAATTAAGAGGATGTATGTTTTTAGTGGGTCTGTTTTATTATGAGGGGTGTTCAAGTCAAACCGAACATGTGGAAATGGCTCGGAGGAAGGTCAGTACTGTATGGGGATGAGAGAATAATAAGAATGATTGTGTACAGTTCCTACAGACAGATGTCTCTCTTCTTTAAGTTGATTTTCAAGAATCAGTTCCATGTTCACGGTAATGAGCCACCTCGGTTGGGATCGTCATTCAGGGTGTATGGTCTTCTTTAAAAACGTTTGCACCATTCAGACGTTTTACTGCATCTATGAGTCTTATCACTGTACTGTGCTTGAAGTCTTCTGTAAATGTCAATCGGATTCACAAGTCCCGGTTTGACTTGAATGTCCCTCATATTAACATTTACCAACAAATATTTCCTTTTAGTATTCACTGTGGGGACGACCGCTATATTTTGATCCAAATACTTTTATAATATTTAACCATTAAATCACACCAAAAACAAGTATAACGTTACTGAAACAAGTTCTTTAATAATTTCTGTTTCGCAACTCAGGAGCTTCTTTCTTGCATCGTTTTCCAAATGTTATTAGCACACCTGGCTGTGTAACAGAAACTCTCAGTCTTCATGACTCAACTCTGAATAATGCTGCTAGTGGTGCTATGCGATTAATATAGGTTGTCATAATTACCACGTAACAGGTTGGACGGATTTCTTCTCCAGGTCCTGTTTTAAGAAATGTTATCCAGTGTTAATAAAAAAACAAATCATGTGTCCTTACGCTTGAAAAATGAGAGTGCTTACTGATTCACCAGGACACAACCGCAATCAGATTTTCACAGATTTGACTGCATCTGACACCCCAGAAATAGAATGGAGTAAAGCTTCAGAGAAAAGAGAATGTAGCTGTTACAGTAGATATTGCTTTTAAAATATCAACTACTGTAAATCTCTTCCAAATTATTGTTTTGTTGTATATTAGTAGGATTTTAATCACCAGGGAATATATTATCACGATACCTAGATGCCGATTTGATTTTTTGTAAATATCATGATTTTTTTTTTTACAATTCTAAACGCATATACAGTAAATCCTCGGTTACGAGTAACGCGGTTTACGAGTGTTCCGCAAGGCGAGCAAAGATTTTTAATAAATTTTGACTTGAAAAATGAGCATTGTCTTGGTTTACGAGCACAGAGTATCATGTATCACGCATGCGCTTCTTGATTTGACGCCAAGCATCACGTGATCACAACTGAGCCAACGGTTTTTCTCTCTCTTGCGCTGCAGAATTGTGGGTAATCATCTCCCCTGCTGG
>JAQMYG010000036.1:28443751-28454121 GCA_030014215.1 Clariallabes teugelsi | reverse complement strand
AATTTATTAAAAATCTTTGCTCGTCTTGCGGAACACTCGTAAACCGCGTTACTCGTAATCCGAGGTTCCACTGTAACTGAAATGGTCTTACCTCAGCTTCTTCAAAATCTTGTCTATAGTGTGAATCGTTTTTAATTGGATTGAAAATAGATTGAAGAGAAATCTTGACTCACTCAAGTTAACAGCTTGAGATTGGTCCAAATTGTTGGTTATGTTCATTCTTCTGCTCATTCTTATTTATTGACTTGTCAACATTTTCACGTTATTTAAAATAACTGTTATGCGTGATGGTAATATCAGCATTAGGGAGGATGATCTCTTCAAAATTCCCATATCTATGGCTGCAGTTTTTGGAAATGTTTCCATATTGAAGATGATCACCAAATGGAGGCAGTTAAACGTGTGTGTGTGTGTGTGTGTGTGTGTGTGTGTGTGTGTGTGTGTGTGGAGAACCAAACAACTGACTTGGAGTTATTTATATCTCTAGTGAACAAAAAGGAACAGAGAATTTTTCTGCTAAAGGCAAATCGAATCGGATTCTTCGGACAGCTGCGCCAGCTCAGTTACCAACCTCAAAGCATCGGGCTTCACTTTGTGCCTTCCGCCTTTTGCTTGTTTAGAAAGATTACTTGAGCTATCGCCATCTGTGTCTCTGCTGTGTTCAGTCATCTTTCTCAGGCTTGCTCGCTCTGTCAGGTGTGCTCTGTGAATTTTGCCTCAAAACAGCACGATTGATGTTTCGTACTGCTGCTGCAAAGACAGTCGCCCCTGCGGTTCTAGCTTCTGGGAAACGTAGCATCAGAGTGGTGTGACACTACAGCTAGGGCTTCTGGGATTTGTGAGAGAGAGTTTAGGATGGCCGGATGAGCTAAACACAGAGGAGAATGTTTAGTCTCTGGGGTATAATAAAGAAAGAGAGGGAAAGCAGTGAGAAGCAGAGAGGAGTCGTATTAATTCGATACATATCTACAGTATATCCTAAGGCTAGTCCTGAAATTTTTAGAGCTGGAAATATCAGTTACTAAATATTCTCCTGAATACCGTCCTCGATATAAACATGAAATTTGATGGGATGTCACTACATTTATCTAAACCCTGAGTTTCTAATTTAACACACTTGCTTAAGCAGTGAATGTGATTATAGCAGGATGTCTAGTTTTTAGCCATCATGCTGGTTTGAGGATAAAGTAGAACCAAGGTGGAAGGAACAAAATCCAATGCAAAATGACGAACAAATGCAGACTCAAAGGCTATTTTATTAACTGCTCATGATGTTCTATGTACATGTTGAAGGTGCTTTGTTCCAGTCAAACCAGGACTTTTGATATGTAGAACAACTGAACACAGCTTCAAGACTGCAGTCTTAAAAATATTCCATGACTTTTCTCCTTTCGCAAATACAGTGGACCCACGCCATACAAAAAGTTTCGCGCACTTCTGGTAGCCGGTCAAAAAAATAACACTGTATATTCAATTTCATTTTATTTTATTTGTATAGCGCTTTTAACAATTGACATTGTCGCAAAGCAGCTTTACACAATCAAAAGAATTATTTTAGTTTGTATGAAATGTGAACGTGTATGAATCCAAATGATAAAACTGTCCCTGATGAGCAAGCCGAGGACGACGGCGACAGTGGCAAGGAAAAACTCCCTGAGATGGTAATAGGAAGAAACCTTGAGAGGAACCGGACTCAACAGGGAACCCATCCTCATTTGGGTGAAACGGATAGCGGGAATTGATCTGCATCACACTGTGTGAGACTGGAAACCATAAACCAAAACTAATATACAACAGACACTGCAGTGGAAAAAATATGACTATTTACAACTATATACAAAATATTTTGATGTGTACAGTATGTGAAATAGCGCTGTCCTCCGAGTGTGTTACACCGCCCCTAACGGTGCTGCGTAGGCGAGCAGTTCGAAAAGATGCGGTCGGCTGGCGTCACGTGGTCTCCCAACTGAGTGGTAGTAGTAGCCTTAATGTGAGAGCCCCCTAGTGACGGGGAGGAATAGGACATGACTACATTAGGTAGAAAATCTGGAACACCCCCCCCCCCCCCACCAAAAAAAAATAAATAAATTATAATAATATTTAAATAATATCTCAAACTTGAACATTTAACAAATTCAAATCTCTCAAATGGGACCGGCACTGCATGCCGGAGCTGGATAGTATGAGGTGTGGCAACCCACCAACAGCGGGGCTCTTCTAGAAGCTTTTCATAATGAAACTTGCCATTAAGCACACCTGGTGTTGTTTCCTCAGTCATCTTATTATTCACACTAAAACTAAAACTTATGGGAATGCGATTATGGGAAGCCATTAGAGTCAAACTTGGTCATATGATTAATTTACCTAAAAAATAGTAATGCACTGAAATGTCTAGATTAATCACATGCGTTAACGCATTAATATCGGCAGCCCTATTTTTAATACTACAAAACCTGTAAGAATCAGTCCGCCCCAAACAAACGCCGTTGGATTATGAGAAGAAACCCTGAGGAAAGCCTCAAAGCATGGGGTGGAACTTGCAAACCCCATGCAAACAGACCCAAGCACGAGATTCGAACCCTAATCACCTGGAGGTTCAAGGCGACAGTATTAAACAGCTGCTATTCTCTATACTAACCATTCTCAGCATGAGCATTTTATCCAAATTGCAGCATTATTTGCCGTGTAGTACCTCTCATCATAGTCAAGTTGCATGTATGTAAATGGTAGTGTTTTTTTGGCCCAACTGTAAACACTAGTATACTGTCAAGGCATAACCTTGAATTGCACTTAGTCATGCCACAAAATCCAAGCACAATTCCCATGCGCGCGCACTCTCACTCTCTCACTCACACACACACACACACACACACACACACACACACACACACACACACGCTGAGCAGAATGTTAGGATTTTTGTGCCATTTGTTTAGAGTCTACAGATGGCATTGACTGTTTTGTTGTTGTTTTTTTACTAAAAAAAGTATAAAATACAACTGCAAAATTTTTCTACAGATGGAGAATTATTTCCTATATTACCCCTTAGCTATTTCTGCACCATTTCCAAGAAGGTTCCTAGTAAACATGCAGGCAAGCTTGAACATCTCTCATAGACATGTGTATATATATATATTTTTGTGGCCATGTGTTTATTTATGATTCTTAAAATTCTTACAGCATTGTGTAGAAAGAAGCTGATATTTGCAGACAAGTGTCAGCCTGCTGTGCATTCCATTTAGGAAGGTTCAGGTACAGCAGGACAGTTGGTGTATGTGTGCGTGGGTGTGTGCGTGCGTGCGCACGTGGGTGTTGTAGGTGTGTATCCTTTTTTCCTTCTTCCTCTCATCATGTCGTGCAGTATGTTGACTGTACTATAGTTGTTATATGCATGAAGAAGAAACAGATCTTGCTTGGAGTAACTGCTTGCCTCGTATGTGTAGTGCAGACAGACTTGGCAGTATTTATTTATTTATTTATTTATTTTTTAAACTTGTCGTCAATAAGTATTGGATTTATGAGGTTGTTTTTGTTTGCTGCATTTCTTTAAATTTCCTCTGAGGATTGAAACCATTTCATCTACTAAGTTCTTGGCTATAGCAAGGTAGGGCTAGACGATAATTATTATTATCAGAATGACGTTTTTGATTTTGATCTGTAACATCTGAGGTACTTTTTTACTTTTGTTCTGTCCTGTCTAGCTGCACCATAATTTCTGTTTCTGTTTCATTCCACTAGTTGGCAATTTAAATGCAAATAAGTCTGCAAGGCTCAACATGTTATAAAACTGACTCGAAACATAAAGACGAATGTCCATGCATGGTCTGTAAGGTGGAATTGGTTTGATTCTAAGTCAGATGTCACACTGCCGAATGTAAATTTCAAATTGTTCGCAGATGGCGTTATAGCCCTTCCTACCTTAATCAGCAGCATCAGTCACTTCTCTACTGAGTTTCTTTTGGACACACATCTGAGTCCTCCAAAGTGCCAAACTTGGCAAATTTAGCCTTTTTTTTCCCTTTTAATTAGATACTCGCACTTCTTGGTGATTAACTAATCTCATGCATTTCATTAGTAACACCTGGCTGGTAATTATTCTCTTAATGATTGCAGAAATAGGAAGGGTGCACAAATTTTTTCTCCTACCTGCTTTTCAAATGGTGATTTCGCTTTTGGGGGAAATAAATTACTGTTGCTCAAATCTGTTGCTATATTTGTTGTTATCGCCTGAGGTAATTCTTGGTGAGGAACACACAAGTGTTATTTAAAGTCATTAAGTCATTTTTCATCCTTTTTTCAGCACAACCTACAGTAGGCAATGTGATAAACAGAATATTATTTCATTTTAACCAACATCGTTACCTAGGCGAAGAAGCAGCACAGGTTCATGAGATCACATTTTTTTAAGGTTGTTTTCGGTTCATTCTCTGACCGAAAAAAAAAGGTTTTTAACAAGAGTTACATTTTTGTGTAAATATGTGACGTCATTCGCGTATTCCAGTAGCAGTAAAATTTACTCATAATTTAATTTATGTTCTAAAAGTAAAGTTGACTTTGGTTCTACATGACATATCAAAAATCCAAATTCACAGTGCGATGTCTAAAGCCTGATCTGTACTGTAGACACAACGGCAGGGCTTTCCCATAAGCAATTTTTTATTTATTTATTTATTTATTTTAAATCGGTCATTGACCAGTGACCAGATCCGTCCTGCTTCCTGCTGTTTTAGGGACTTCTGGGTTTTTTCTCTTAATGATTGCAGAGAAGAAGAGCCTGTTCCCTGTGCAAAACTGTGTATGTCTGCAGAGCATGTGCGACCGTCACCACGCACTTCTTACAGCAGAATAACCAGGTACAGTAGCATAATCACGAGAGGGAACTGACTGCTAGAGGAGATGGCATTGTTCTCCCGGACAGATGGCATCGTCCTCCCAGGCCCACCCGAGTACACTCTATGTGTGGGCTAACGCTGGTACAGCAAAAAAGGTCAAACGAGAAAAAAATATGTGTTAAATATCTATCTAATAATAAGCCTCTGTTAGACAGCTGAATGCAAGATGAAGAAAGATTGTAATCTTCCAGCACAACAACCCAATGCACAAATCCACATCATCAAAGAATGAGTTTGAGAAGATAATGCTCAGGGTTTTGCACTGGCCCAGTCTATATCTCAATCTCTCCAAAGATGCTGATTGTTTAAATTCCATTTAGGCACACTAACTGCTCCATCATTTATACACCATCTAACAGATGTTCTCATCTAGCTTGCTCAAGAGGAAGCCAGTCACAATTGCACAAAAAACGCTGTAGCAGCACTGGTTTCAAAAACTGCCTGACGTCTGTGTGTTCTGATTTGTAATAAATAAGCAAACTTGGAGTGGCCTGCTTCTATCTACGGGGTGACGGGAGTAAAATTCATTTAGAGTTTGACCAAACAGACACTCGTTCCTTTGCTCTCCCTTCTTCCACTGTCACTCTGTCAGGATCAGATGGTTCATGTCTCCAACTTCCTTTTTGTCATATCCATCTCTGCTCCACATGTTGCTATCTGTCTTGTTCTCTTTAGCTCACCCTCTCTTCCTCTCTTTCTCTCCCTCTTTTGCTTTCTCACTCCCTCGTTCTTGCCCTCTCCTTGTCTTCCTCTCCGGGTTAAGCCTTTCCCAGCAACTGGGTCACAAGGGGCTCGAGTCACATGGCTCAGTCTGGCTGACAGCACTGAAAACTGACACCAATAATATTGAGACCAGGCTGCCTCTCTCTCTCTCTCGCTTTCTCTCTTTCGCGCGCACACATACAGTGCGTGCAATCATAAAGTACTTCTAAACTTTAAAGTGTGATTTTTATAACACCTCTTGGATGTTAACATTTCTTCTGATACCATTCTCAGTTCTTATGCAAAAGCAACTGTCATGCATCCTAGTCCTGATCCAATTCAAGACTAAAGGATGATGTGGCTGTTAATATCTAAATTCCTGTGCACTAGGGCAATTACAAATTACACCTCTCAGACTAATAGCATCCAATACACTGGGCATTTTTTTAAGTGAACATGAAGAAAAAGCCCACACTTGTAGTATTACATGACGCGGGTTCGACAGCTACGTCACAAGATGTAATAACGAATGTTAAGAGCCTTGCACTTAATGCACGTTTAGGAAGACCTTCCCGTTTGGGAATACTGTAACGTGGATTTATTAATTGGGAAACTTTTAAAGGGAACTGAAATTAACTGCAAACAAAACAGAAAGCTCCTCTGTCTCCTCAAACCATGGTGGAGCTTTGAAAACTGAAATAAACTTAGGACGAGGTTATCCCTTTAAAGGGTTTGGTACTTTTTTCTTCTTATTTTCTAATTTCCTTTCAGTTCTCTCTCTTATTTATCTTTTGCTTTCGTTGAGTGCAGGCTTATTGCGCCGCGTGCTGCTCCCTCTTGAGGTCGGCTTTGGTCCTAGTACTGAAGCGGCGTGAACTCTACATGGGGTTACATAATGATTGCACGTCGCCTGCCGGTTTGTGGGGGCTTAAATAGACGTGCTGCCAGGTATGGTGCGTCTCTGCTGATTGCCTAGAGTGAGCGCGGATCCGCCTGTTCAGAACTCCACATAGCCGCCTGCGCATCTGCATGTACCCGAACAGCGCAGTGCTTTTCCTTGCGGATCTGCCTCTCGCGAGACCTGCGTCGTTGTATTTGTAGTACAGCTGTCTATGGATGGGAATTACCAGGGAACCCAATGCGATATCACAATGCCTAGATGTCGATTCAATTTGAATTGCGATTCTGTTAGCATCACAATTTTATAAATATCCCAATTTGGTATTTATTTATTTAAGATTTTACTACAGTTCAAAACAAAACTAGCAAATAATTGGAAGAAGAAGCTGGACGTCTACCAATGTGTGAATAATTTAAAGTATGAGGGAGGAACAGCAACATTTTACAATTTTACGTAAATTAAAGAATGATAATAATAATAAAAGAAAAAAAATACAATACTTGTCAGTGTTATGATACATACAATGTAAAAAAAAAAAAGTATTACCTTTAGAGCAATTCGCTGGCTTGCAATTTCACGGTGAAGTCAAAATAAATTGGTCATTCCTACATTCTGCATATTCACACTTTCACATCAGAGACTGAAAGAATTTTCACAAGGATGAGGAGGATTAGTAAGTTTTGGTTATAATATTATATATATACTGTATATATTTGACAGTTAATGATATGTGATATGTTAAATTCCCCCTTTCTCTCCCTGTTCTGGAGACAAACCAGCTCACAGCACTGTTCTCCCTGCATCCTATCGAATGAGCTGAAGATGATGAAAAATACTTTGAGAGGACTGATTCTTTTGTGTGCCTTTAAGACGATTTAATCTTTGCTTAACAACTCATAGCTTAAGATGCTGGAATACCGTGGGATTCTTGTTTGCAAAAACAAAATTGCTCTCTCGTGTCCTCGACCTGATCCTGTTTTCCAGCTGCAAGGGTGATTTTATAGGGTGGCTATGGACTAAACCGAAACATCTGCCTTGAAAGACCAAAGGCCAGAGATGGTTCCAATAGGCCCTGTGTCTGGGGGGTGGAGGCGGGTGGAGGCAACAAGATGAGGGGTTGCTTATAGGTACAGTACTCTGGAAACATCAACATATCAACAACTTATTAGTATTCATGTTTTAAAAACACTTGTGCTGGAGTGAGAATGAGGACACGAATGCAGGAGTATTTCTTTAATTGGCTGATTAGCACTTAAAAAAGACAACAATCAAGTAGCAGCTTCCTGTTCTTGACTAACAGAAGTGAAACCCCTTGTGGTCTTGTGCTTTTGTAGCCAATCTAACTCAAGGTTCAATGTCTTGTGCATGCGTGAGATGCATTTCAGCTCACAGCTTAATTTTAAAGAGTGAGTATTTGAGCCTACTATATACTTTCTGGCAGCTCAAACAAATCTGACTTCCCAAATCAACAGTGCTTTTTAACTTTCATAACTGATGCTCAAGGGGACATTTTTGTAGTTCAATGTGATCAAATGTGACTAATAGTGCTAAAGGTCTTCTAGGGATGGTGTCCCTTTTTGCATCATCACAACATGCTCCCACCAGCATGCTTCATTTTGGAGATGGTGCTCTCAGGGTCAAAATATTTCGATTCCTACTCTTTTGATTTCCTGTCACGTTGTAGAAAACTTCAATTAGGATTTAGCTTTTCTCAATAACTTTTTTTTTGTGTTTTTTTTTTGGGCCCCTCCATACTTTGATGTATTCTGCCTCTGAGCTCCGTGTAAACAGAGGTTGGCAAAGTAAACTTAAATAAAAGTAAAGATTCCCTAGGGTAAATATTACTCAAGTATAAGTTCATTTACTTGTGTAAAAGTAAAGAAATACAGTGGAACCTTGGCATATGAACACTCCGCTTCATGGATTTTTACATTAAGAACTAAAAATAAATTTTGCCTTGCCGTTTTTGGAAGAATCAAACCGTGTCGAGGCGAACCAGTCGTGGCTAAGTTGCGCATACGTCCAGTAGCCGTTAAAAATTTGTGCCAAGCGTAGTGAGTTTACATATTTTCCGAATTTTTTTTTTTTGCCTTTTGTGCAAGATTTAGTAGAGACATACTGTAGCACTGCAGGTCTCAAGAATGATAGCAAAGACAGTAGCAAGAAGAAAATGGATCCACTTTCAGTTTAATTTTTAAAGCTCTGCTTCTGATTTCAAACACCTGTTATGTTATTAGGCGTGTTTCGGAGGAAAGGCAAGTAACATAATTCTGCATAATAGTCATCAGGTGGCAAAATTCCCGCTTCAAACATCAATGTTCTTAGGTAACGCAATGACATGAAGAAATGTACTTTTGTAGGTGTAAAGACATTTGCTGTAGTTTTGAGCAGTATAAAAATAAAACGTATCATCTAATTAAACTACTCAAGTAAAGTACAGAAATGTGAGAGATGCTTGTAAATAGCTTCTCCCATATGAGATATCAATCCCTTCAGCTGCAGCCATTATCTTTTCATGTATCCATATTCTTTTTTTTTTTTTTTTTCCTAATCTGTTTGCTCACTTTTGGTGTACAGTATTTTCCTGGCAAGCTTAATTGACAAAGTGGCAATTTGCATTTTTTTTTATTTGTGATTGAACCAGTGAACTGCTTATGGTCACTGGCCGAACGACCAGTTTATCTATATTGCAAATGTAATACATTATTAAAAAAAAAAAATCAGTCGATAAAAACAAAAAGAGACTTGAAAATGAACTTGAAATCACCATTTTTTCCAAATAAATACATGCATATATACAAAAAATTATATGCAGCGTTGTACACTTGTCTGTGACATAAAATCGAGAGATTTAACTACAAAAAGTATTGCACTAAATAATACAATTTAACTAAGGTTAAAATAATATATAAATATATAAATACCAATGTAAATATATATACCAAATATATTTAAAAAAAATAATTAAACTAGCAATAAAAATTTAGGCTGGAAATGTGCACAAGTTACAAAATAAAGTCACATTTAAATAGAAATGTATAAATTACACAAGCCTTTAAACCTTAAGGTATAAAAGTTTAAAAATATAAAAGTATAGAAGTGTAAAAAATATGATGACAGTATGAAATATGGAGTATGTAGTATGAAATGATGTGTGTCAGCAGCAATGTGGCTGTTCATGTCCCAAAGTGCAAGTTAGTCCTCAATTTATGTAATTTTTTTAATAAACTTTTATTAGTCAATGGAAATCAATGCCAACGTGGCTTCAGTGAATTTTCTTTCCTCCGTTCCTTCCTTCCTTCCTTCCTTCCTCCCACAACTGGGCCATCACAGTAGTGTTCTCATGTGCTGTATTTAGAAAGCATGGCAATCAGAGTGAGATACTGGGTCTGCAAAAGTGCCCCAAACAAGAGATCACTTGTGTGAGAGCAGCCATTACTGCAAATAGACATGGAGCTGGAAAGCGCATTTTAAACTGAGAAACAGGAAAAGCCTTGATATTCCAACAGATTTTTTTGTGGTGAATAGTGCACACCATTTCAGAAAACTTTTAGGGCGATTTCACTCCGGAGGATGTCTGGCTCAGGTGCTCATCTCAGATAAAATTATTCTGCCCTCTCTGAAATGATTCGCTGCACTTTCTGATTCAATAATAAAAATGGTTGGCAACACAACCATTAAAGTAAAGTCACACCCTCGGTCTTGTTGTTGTACTGAAAATCGTCATGGCTGTGATCTGGCCATAGGCACGAGTTCACCAGGTGAAACACGAAATGTTTACTACATGGACATTTTGTCAGTTTATTCTCATGGACAATTTATAATTTATTTGCACTACTAGTTGCACAAGAACTTGTTCTTTGTTGCTATTACAG
>JAQMYG010000036.1:28425521-28436437 GCA_030014215.1 Clariallabes teugelsi | reverse complement strand
AGGAGACTCTTACTTTCAGCCCCTCCTGTCTCCCCCTTCTCATCTTAAACAGTAAACCTGTCTTATTTGAATCTCACGTTTTTTTCAATCTTCTGCTTTGTGTATGATTTGACTTGTATGAGAGTTTACAAAACCACATTTTGTGTACATTTTATTCATTCATGCACAATCTTAGGCCAATATGTACGAATGTTTATTAGTACATG
Organism: Clariallabes teugelsi; assembly: GCA_030014215.1. Lineage (NCBI taxonomy): Eukaryota > Metazoa > Chordata > Actinopteri > Siluriformes > Clariidae > Clariallabes > Clariallabes teugelsi. The sequence goes on along the minus strand of JAQMYG010000036.1, from coordinate 28,436,231 downwards.
CACATCTTTTTTGACAGCTACCGTACCCCATACTATTGTTCTAGAAACCATGTAGTACCCCTGATCAGGGGTTGGAGAGAGATTTGGGATTCAGCCTTGGGTTAGAAGCTAGGTAGCTTTGTAACAGTAAATAAAAGAAAACATGGTTCAGCTGCAAATCAGAGTCATTAAGAAGAAATAACTGAGGACACAAAGTGGCAACATGTTATCAGATGTGTTTTCTTGGTGAAATGCTTCTGCGGTTGGTTTTGAATGTGGGTTTTGGCAGGCAGCTGCTCTTCCCTCTTTCCACTACTGAGAAGTGATGCATATAAACGTCCCAGTGCTGTTACTTCCTATCACCACAACTCGTGGAATGACTTGTTGGAACTGTTGTAAACATATAAAAAGTATTTGAATCAGTCAGATTACACTGAACGCAGATTCCGTTAAAGCTTCATTTCTAAACATATGAGAGTGCCATAAGTTTCCATTGTGAACATATACATTTTGTTTATTTCATGTAACCATAACAGTTAGAAATTAATTAAACAAAATCAAAGTCTTTTTGGATGAGAAATTACACAATAAACTCAAAAACATACAATAATTTGAAATCATCTTGGCATTGTCTTGGCATGTGCCTGTCTAAGACACTACACAGAGTTGGTACATTTCTATAGTCACCATTACCTGTCTAAGTATATTTATTTTTGTCAATGTTTGTTTAGCAAACATTGGTGCTGGCTTAGTGGTTAGCACTGTCGCCTTGCACCTCCAGCGTCCGGGTTCGAGAGCCTGTTATCCAATTTTAATGTTTTTGTCAGTTAGGTAAATCATAAATCCTTGAGTTATAAGAACCCAGGCATTATATTATGTAATTGCTACAACCAAATAAAGTTATAACGCCATAACTCATCCATTGTTTATCATTTAAAAAAATAATAATAATACACATATATATATTTATATTTCTGAAGCATGTACTGCTCATTTTTTTGTTCATTTCCATGAATAGTTTAAAGATTAAAACAAATATTTGCCGCAGTGATAAAATTATGAAAGTTGAAAAAAAATTGAATATACGAGATCATTCATTAACATCATCTTCAGCGTTCAGCTACTATAATCTACTAGAGCAGCTTTTATAACCTTGGCCCAGATTGTACAAATGAATGGATACCGTTACGTAAAAATTTGTGTTTTGATGATGTTGGTGTAGAGCGTGTCTAACACGCAGCAACTGAGTGCTATGTGTTTGAGGAGAAACAAAAGGATGTTTATGGTATGTTATGAAGTTTTCATGCCTGAAGTCCTACATGATAAAATTTTAGCTTAAGGAATTTCCAGGTGTGTTACCTGCACCAACATACAGTGCACAATATACGGTTTTACTTCTACAGGCTGGAAAGTGCCTTAAGCTACAATGTAAAAATTGGTTGGTTATGTAACAACCTCATCAGCAACGTCATTTCCCCTCTTGTCCATTCCATTCTGCATTACCAGTATACTAATCACTGACCTGATCATCGATCATCATTTGCACCTGTTACTCACTGATTCATACATAAAGTTAGATGCAGAATTAGATAAATGATTATTGGTTATGTTACTGGGGCCGGTATGGGGAGCCACACCACGAGATGTAATAATGTTTATAAGAGCCCTAACGAAGGGCTTCAGAGGGAGTCAATGAAATAGGAGTTTGTGAGTTTGTGCTTATGATAGACTCGGGAAGACCTTTACGTTTGGAGATAGTGTGGGGTTATTAATTAATTAACTCAAAAGGAACCAAAAAAAATAATTATGTTATGTCCTCTCGGGGTGTTCGCCCTTACTAAGGATTTAAACGAGAGAGAGTTTTGTTTTTTGTGGACACTTTTATAATTAACCTGAGAGCACACCCTTAAATAGACACGCTGCCAGGTGCGGCGTATCCAGGCTGATTGCTTGGCAACCACATGTATAAATGGCCATGCCTCTGCCTGTTCAGAACTCCGCGGGGTAGCAACCTGCGGATCTGCCTGTTCTGAACCGTGAAGAGTTTTTTTGCCCCTCGTGAGATCCGCGTTGTTACAAGTTACTGTGTGGTTTCATAAACCAAAAAAAAATTTTTCTGAAACTGCTCAGGTACGGAGACTGAAAATTAGCCTGGAGAACTGTTCCTCAGGACTATATTAAAAATAGAAGAAAGTCTGAAAATTCAATTTAAGTGGCTTCGACCATGGGATTGTTAATGGCAGACAGGGCGGGTTGATTCTTTCAGAAACTGATCATCATCTAAGACTTTTATGCAGCACAACATAGTTTTCTATAAAGTTTGAAAAGAATGCCTTTAAAAAAAACATGAGGAGAATCTTTTGCCTTTTGTTTTCCATGTATTTCTGTAGTGTGCAGAAATGCATCGCAGAATATCAAGCCATGAGTTGGATGAGTTACAACAGCACAATATAACGTTGTTCCTAAGTGTTTATAACTGAACTCGGGTGTAAATGTTGGAGCTCATCATTTAGCCACAAGCACTGTGGGATTAGATTTACTCACTGATAAGTGAGAACACTGGTTAATGTACCTACTGATTACTTGATTAATATTCAAAAGTAAAACGTCAGCTACATAGAACATAGAACTCTTCTACTTTGTGAATTAATGTATTAATGTTGAAGTACATTCATTGTTCATGTTAAATAAACCATTAAATGGTGTCCATTAAGGGAATCTTATGTAAAGCATGACTATAAAGTGGCAGTAATGACCATGTTACAGCATATTTATTTATTCTTCATGGCACAGCTGCCCCATTTAGTTCCCCGATCTGCCATTACAGATCTTGACATCCCCGTTATCTAGAACAGATTAGATCAGACCTGTGCCCTGACGTCCTGGAGCAGCATTGAGACGCATTTGCTCCATCATGTTGTGAGTCATCTTCTGCTGTGCTTTCATGCAAACCTTTTCTTTTTATTGATCTGAAAATGTACTATAAGCCTTAAAACGTACAATGATATCCAAGCATCTTTGCAACAGAGATAGCTTTATTAAATCGATGAAATCTTTTTTTACTTGGTTAAATGATCCGAATCCGAGTTAAATCTTTGTAAGAATCCAGCTATTACTGTATATTGTATACACTATGCTAGACACCATAACTCATCCATTTAACTGTTTTAAATGTTTAGAAAAAATGTAAAGTACTTCTGAAACATGTATAGTTCCTTAACTGCTTGCCAAAGTTGTGTCATTTGTTCTACAGTACTTACAGATTTTATTTTAAAGTTAGATCAAGGGTTAAGTACGAAAAAAAATGACAACATATGAGGTCATTCATTGACATGTTCAGCGTTTAGCAACCATGAGTTAGCAGATCAGCTTTTATAGCCTTGGCCCAGATTCTACTAATGGTGGATGGATGCCATTACTTTAAAAACAAATTTGTGTTTCAGTGGTGTTGGTGTAGAGCCTGTCTAACACACAAGTTTCATGGATGCTTAAATCAGTGCTTTGTTTGAGTGCCTGCTTTGTGGATATGGAAAATGATTTATGGCATGCTATGAAGCTCTCATGCCTGAAGTCTTCTGGGGTAGCGGAGAGTTGTAGCTTTAGGGATTTCCCAGTCTGTTCTCTGACTAACATACAGTATGCACAGGATGTACAGTAGCATCATTGAGTCAAGGGTCAACTTCTGCTTTATTTTCACAAGAACCGTTAGGATTGTAGTGACCTTCATGACTCATGCCTGAGGGAAGATCTGTTTTTGTTGCTTGTTAAAAATGAGCCAATAACCCACTGTTAGATTTAATTAAATGACCATTTCCGATAACCACACCAGTGAGTATATTGGCATAAATATTTGGGAAGAACAAAAAGTTTAGTTTAGGGCTGTAGCTATCAAATATTTTAGTAATCGAGTATTCTACCAAAAATGTAATCGATTAATCGGATAAAATGCACTTTTGCTTAATTTAACAACAATGTAAAATATACAAGAGAAACAAAGATTAATTGGTTTTCTTTTTAGAAAAATCTACGTTTATTTTTTAAATGCATACAGCATTTTATCAAAATAAACATTGTCATTATTCACAATACAAGGAACAGCTTAACTGAGATGAATTAAGCCTTTACTGACAATTTCTGTTGTTTTCTCTTGCTGGTTTCTTCTTTCTTTGGTTTGCTGATACTTTTATCGCTCCGTTCCATTTTGCATCCCGCAACAGAACGCTCCATCAAATCAATACACATCTAACTGTTTGCGTCCCCTTCCGCATTGTGGGTGACGTAAGCGCTACTTCTTTGTCGGTGTTTACTGGCAGCTTGCATCCGGAAGTGTTGCGCTGTGTCAAGCCAAACAAATAATTGCGCAAAAACATAACGCAAGCTTTTAAAATTTATTAAAAGAATAAAAACAAAAATGCAAAAGAGAGATGCCACGTTCCTCTGACGATCATCTGTTTAAATTAGGTTGCGTGGAGCCATGTACGACCCAGAGACACAAAACACAAGAAATGCACAGGGCCTCAGGTGAGGTTTTCATACCACTGAAGAGTTTCGGTGCATAATTAAATAAAGTTTATTGCATATCAACTTACTTCATACGGCCTGCTCACATCCTCACCTTTTTGCAAATCCTGTGTTTCAAAATGTATAAAGGATTTAATTAATTCTAGGGCATAAAGGGTGGGTGAAAATTAACTAAGCAATATTAAATAGCTATAGAACTTTTGGAATCACTGGAGTCATGATGAAAACAGTCTCTAAATTAGATGATTAGTAAATAGGATTTCATATTTCCCGCATCAGTAGTACAGGCATCGGCGGCGAGAGGCTGCACATGCATGTCATTTGTTCTACAGTACTTGGAGATTTTATTTTAAAGTTAGATCATGGATTAAGTACGAAAAAAATGACAACATATGAGGTCATTCATTGACATTTAATAATGCGTTAATGTAATAAAGTACATGTGCAATTTGTTTTAGAAATATGGACTTTATCACCAATTTTTAATACATAGTTACTTTTCACCCACCCTGTAGAATAGAAAAAAGCCATGAAATATGAATTTCTTAGATTCTATATACACAAGTCCTAATAATGGGATGAACTATTGTTCCAAATGGACATATACATCACTCACCAGCCATTTTAATAGGGACATCTTTAAATCTGCGGAAAAGTCTTGAGCCACCCCTCATTTCCTCATATTAATTAAAATTATATTTTGTAGACAGAATTTAAGAAACATGAATAAACATTGAACTGCGACAGACTGCAAAGTGCTTTAAGATGCAATGTAAAAATTGGTTGTTTGTGTAACAACCGCGACAGCAATTTCATTTCCCCTCTGGTCCATTTCATGTAGCGTCACCAGTATGCTAAGGTTTACAGATCATCTGATTATCGGTCATCATCTGCAGCAGTTTCTCCCTGGTTTGTGTAGAGGGAAAAGGTTTGCTTAGCTTGAATGATTTATAGGTCAGTGTGTGGCTTTACAAACAAACAGTCAGGTACAGGAACTATATAGTCAGGAAAGAACTATTTCTCAAGACTATAGACTAGAAAACTCAGAAAATCATGCAGATGTAGCGTACAATATTCACAGCAAATATAATATTGGAAGGAAAATGAGATCTCACTGGCTTTCACCATGGGATTGTTATTAGACAGGGTGGCTTGACTCTTTTAGAAACTGATCATCTAAGACTTTTATGCAAAACAAAAAAAACATGCATTTTTGCAGCTGTAGTGAGCAGAAATGCATCACAGAATGTCAAGCCGTGAGTTGGATGAGCTACAACAGCGGGGTTTCCCTCCATTAAAAACGAACATTAAAAAAAAATAATAATAATTAACTAAACTCTGGTTTCTAGCTGTAAATGTTGGATTTACTAATTGATGGTAAGAACTGGTTAATGCTGCACTTACTGATATATATTTTTTAAGCATCAGCTAATATAACTCTTACTTGCTTAAGTGAATTAATGTATTAATGTTGAAGTATATTGTTCATGTTAAGTAAATCATTAAATGCTGTCATTTAACAGGGAATCTTTTAAGTGTAAAGAGTAAAGTGAAAAAGAATGACCATGTTACAGCATTTTTATTTATTCTTCATGGCACAGCTGCCCCATTTAGTGTTCTGCTATTACAGACCTTGACATCCCAGTTATCTAGAATAAATTAGATCAGACCTGTGCCCTGACATCCTGGAGCAGCATTGAGACGCATTTGCTTGTTCATTTTGTGAGTCATCTTCTGTTGTGCTTTCATGTGAACCATTTCTACGGAAAATAGCGACCTCCATGACTCATGGCTCTGTAAAGCTTCTATTTTTGTTGCCTGTCAAAAGATCATTGTTGACCCCTGATTCGACATGAGAGGTTTTGTATAACATACGACTTTGTTCTGAAGATTGCTCTAAAAAAGCACTTGTAATAATAATAGTAATAATACTAATAATGACAACAATGACAATAATAAAAATAAGAATTCAAATACATATGTTGTATACAGATGCATGAGAGTGGAGTAAGCAATATATAATCAAACCTGTTCACTGAACATACACAAGTAGAAATGACTGACCAAACAGCTATACCATATCGACTAAATGTGTGTAAGCCACTCCACTCCCCCATATGTGAAAAATTAAAGTGACCGAGATCAGACTTTTCACAGAGTGCTTATGCATCCAGGAATACATTTTGTGTACCCAATTTCTAGCCATTATCAATGTTTTTCAATAAATTGATCAATTGATGATGAGTAATTGAGGTCACTGATAAGTCAGTGATCAGCCAGGGATGAGCCAGTGATCAGTAAATTATGAGACAGTGATGCCAATCGTCAAAGATCAGGTATCAGTCATTAGTGATAAGGTGTTGAACTGTCAATGATCAATTATCATTCATAAGTCAGTGAATAATGATCAGAGAACAATGAGATTCAATGAGTTGATCAGTCCAAGATCATGAATCAGTTATTAGCTGGTCAGTTATAAGTCAATGATCAATGAGAAGTCAGTGATAAATCAATGAATAATTATCAGAAGTCAGTGGTCAGTCAGTGATCAGTCAAAGATCAGTAATCATTTCAGTCAATTACAAGTCAATGTAATTACAAGTAACGGAATAATGATCAAACATCAGTGATCAGTCATTGATAAGTAAATGATCAGTAATGAGTTAATGGTGAGGCAATTATTAGCCAATGAAGTCAGTAATCAGTCAATGATCAATGATCCATCAGTAATAAGTCTGTAATTAATGATTGGAAGGCAGTGCTCAGTCATTGACGGTCAATAATCATTCAAAGTTAGTCATCAGGCACTGAGCTTGTAATCAATCGATAAACAGCTGAAGATCAGCAATCAGTTATTGATAAATTAATTAAGTAAATGACGAGTCGGGGAATAATGATCAGAGATCACTGATCAGTCATTTATTATGAATCTGTAAGTAGTGGTCCGTCATTTGTGAGTCAATTAGCAAAGATTCGTGAATCTGTGTGTGAAGTGTCTTACATGATCTTGGTGGTTCAGATTATTTTTTAAATATTTATTTTGTTTGTTAAATGATTGCTTATTCTGAAATTTGCTACAAGAAAACCTGTTGCAGAATCAAATCTAGGCTATAGAGGAATGATTATTTTTATTATTAATATTATTATTATTGTTATTATTATAATAATATCTAATGTCTATATATTGTTTTGTAAACTAGGCCTCACTCTGTCTTTGCTGCGTACACACATGAAAGCGTGGCCACTGAATTGGAGCTTGTTGATAAAGATAGATTGTGTGTTGCGGTTAGTGGGATGAGAGATGTTTACAGACGTGTGCACATAAAAGGCTTGGGTTACACGCTGACATTTCCACAGGAAGGCATCACTTTGACAGTCTGCTGCATGTGTACGCGTGAGAACTCGCATCCTACATTCACACAGACAGAATGTCAAAGGTTTTTTTTTTTCTTCTTTTTTTTCTTTTCTTTTCTGTATGCTGGTTATGAATAGAGCTCGTCATGGTGTGCATTTTTTATGGGAGCCTGGCAGTGAAAAGTGCTGCTGTGTGCTTTGCACAGTAACAATGAGTTCGAGTACACTACAGACTCGATTTGTGACTGTCAGATTTTCTTTTTCATTACCAGTTAGCTAGGTTTTAGATATCTGGAAGTACGACAAATACATTTATGAGGATTTTTCCCCCCCAAATTTGGTTATTTGCCAATTTCCATCCTCCAACCAGATCTTCCCTGTAATTATTCAAATGCTAACAACTAGAGTGACTGAAGGCTACTATATCATGTGCTGCTTCTGAAATTCCATTCAGACCATATGCCGGCCAACCACAACCGCCTTTATGAACTGCTCATGCTGATTTATAAGACCGTTATCTGTGTCTTCAGTTGCCCAATCATTGAGATTGATGGGGTAAAATATTTTTGTGATTTTAAAGTAGATATATAGTAATATAGAATTCAGCCATATATTCCTAATCCTGAACTCTGTTCTATTACAGTATCTTGTGTATTAATCCTATTGTGTTTTTTAAAATAGATTTACGAATGTAATATCTTTGCAGGTCTCGGTAAGACTAAGCGGAAGCCGAGCGCCGACACCGAGTCCCCACCAAACGGCATCGGCGCTGGAGCAGAGCAAATATACGAGTTGCACACTGCGGCAGTGGCCAAGTTCGCATACACCGCGGAGCGTGACGACGAACTGAGCCTGGCGAAAGGCGCGCGCCTGCTGGTGCTGGAGAAATGCAGTGACGGCTGGTGGCGCGGACGCTGCAATGACGGCCGGGTAGGCTGGTTCCCCTCCAACTACGTCCAGGAAGAGGAGGATGAGGAAGAGGATGAGGACGAGGCGGGTATGGGTGACGGGCAGTACTCACGAGGATTGCAAAAGGTGCAGACGCTTTACCCCTTCAGCTCAGCCACGGAGGAAGAGCTGAACTTTGAAAAAGGTGAAATCATGGAGGTGCTGGAGAAGCCCGAGAATGACCCCGAGTGGTGGAAGTGTAAAAACAGTCATGGCCAAGTGGGCCTCGTGCCCAAAAACTATGTGACGATGCTGAAAGAAGATGGAGGCGCCAGCAGTTTCAGCGCCCATACCGCGCACACGGGCAGATTTGCTGGGATGGAGTGGTACTATGGCAGCGTGACACGGCACCAGGCTGAATGCACACTAAATGAGAGGGGAGTCGAGGGAGACTTCCTAGTGCGGGACAGCGAGTCCTCTGTGAGTACATGAGGCAATTAGTGGTCAACATTTAGTGATTCTTGAATTTTCACTGAATAGCCAGGTTGTTTGGTTGCTGCTCTTTTCTGATTGACAGTAATTCTGTAGCAGGGAGTAAAATTATAACTGTTCTGTTATTTCAATCAATGACTTTAAGTCATAAAATATATTCATACTGAGCATATAGCTTTCAACTTGAGCCACACTTTCCTAGACTGGATATGAATTAGAAATTTTTAAAAACTGTTCATAGTTCACTTACACAGTAATGCTCACGCGCCAATTTTTGTCTGTGTGTCTTTCTTTAGCCGAGCGATTTTTCCATCTCCTTGAAGGCGTTAGGCAAGAACAAGCACTTCAAGGTGCAGTGCTGCGAGGGTGTGTACTGCATCGGGCAGCGGCGTTTCAACACTATGGACGAGCTCGTCGAGCACTACAAGAAAGCACCCATTTTTACCAGTGCGCATGGAGACAAGCTCTACCTTGTGAAACCCCTGCAGTGACCTTCCAGTCAAAAATGAGCCTTGAGAACCTAATTAGACCTCACACTGAGCCGAGCCTCCTTACTGTTCCTCTTGGTGGTCAGTTTTTACCAGCAAGTGGGCAACAGAGTGCCAACACAAGAAGCTGGGCAGTGACATTGTCCCGTATTTTTTTTTTATTGTCATTTCCTGTTTACTTCCTTGAAATATTTTGGAAACTCTCTGGTAATAATCTTTCCGTTTAAGTGTTGAGAAATGATAGGAGGGCTACACACTTTCTGTTGCCGTAGTTTCAATTCAGGTTTTACAAAGCAAACAGACTGAAGTTCACAAGAAGTAGACTTTTATTTTGTTTTAATTTTTTTTATTAATATTATGATTTGACGGTACAATAGGGAATATTTTGAGCCTCTTCACATGGCAGTGTTGGAAAAGAGTTGAAGAGTTGCTCCATGTGTTGCCAAAAAATTTGTCCATATGTGATACCCAGGAACTGTCTGCCCCCTGCTGGACACATACACACATGGCTTCATGGACTCAGGAGGGAGGTCTTGTTTATGAGATGAGATGAATGTCAGATGCTCAGCCAAATGTGCCACACACTGGTTAAGTGTAACAACCCCCATTATTCACACCCAAAATCGGCAATAGCCTGAGTCGTACTATATCTGTATGGGTATCTTGTAGAATTACAAGAGCGCTTATTCTATACACCTGTTTAATTCCCCAGCTTTTTAAAAGTGTTTGTTTGAATGTAAGAGCATTGCTATTTAAATCTGTGTCTATTTAAACAAGAGCCTAAGGTGCATTTAGCAGGAATTTTCTAAGCACTGTAACAATGACCGTTATATGTTGGAAACTGAAATACATTTTGTTTAAATAAACTTTTTGCAAAATAATAAGGATTTTATCATTGATACGGTAATAAAATACAGCACTGTGCAAGTTTTTTTTTGGGGGGGGGGGGGGGGATTTTTTTCCTGATTTTCTCCCAAATTTAGTCGTG
>JAQMYG010000036.1:28400628-28425421 GCA_030014215.1 Clariallabes teugelsi | reverse complement strand
CCAATCAGCTCTCTCTAGACCTCCGGCTGCGAGAGGTTACAGCATCACCTGGGAATCGAACCAGCGATCTCCGGATGATAGGGCGAGCACTGCGCCACTCGGAGGCCAGCACTGTGCAAGTCTTGAGCCACCTCTCATTTCTTCATATTAAATTAAATTACATTAAAGACACAGGAACAAATGTTTACTGTGGTAGGCTGCTAAATGCCTAAAAAAATTGGTTGTTTATGCAGCAGCCTCATTTCCCCCCCTTGTCTGTTTTAAACATTCAGCATCACCAGTATACTAATCACCGGCCTGATCAGGTACAGGGACTGGATTGAAAATGATAGCCAAAAAAGGCCTTCAGGAAGTCTGGAGAATTGTTACTTAAAGCTACATTAAAAAACAAAAACAAGTCTGATTCTTTGGAAGCAAAATATAAAGAAATGAGCAGTGGCTTAAGACTTTTGGACAGTCCTGTATCTTTAACAGCCTTAGGCTGTTTTGCATAACCTTCCCTACAGACCAGGGGTCAAATCAAATAAAGGATAAAGGATTGTAAAGGATTAGTTAAAGAATCTTACACAGGTCCAGGTAAACAATTGTTGCCTTTCAAACTTTAAGCATTAATTATTGATACTCGGATACATTTGTCTGAGAGCTAATACAGGGAGAATACTTGACTGTTCATATATTCTTAAGTATCGTTATTGTTCTTGTTTTTTTTTTTTAAGTCATATTGTCAGTTGATCAATCAGACTAGAGGTGGTAAATAAAATGAAAAAAAAATTGTATGAAAGTTTATGAAAACTTCTCTCCACCCCTCTGGAAAGATTACCCACTAAATTTTATAGTGTTGCTGTGAGGCTTTCTGGAATTAGTGAGGTCAGGCACTTATGTTGGACAAAAAAGGTTATGTGGTGTAGCCGGCTCTCCAGTTCATTCTAAAAGTGGCTGAGGTCAGTGCTCTGTGCACACTGCTCACATGAATCCTAACAGAAAATGAAGGTTCTTCAAACAGGCATTGTCATTCTGGATCATGTTAGATCTTCTTAATCCCGATGAAGGAAAATTGTAACGCTACGTCATACAAGACATTCTTTACATTTACATGATCCCAGCATTTGTTGCAACAGGTTGTGATGGTGTCCAAAAACATTTTGCCATATGCTGTACAGTACGGTAATGTCTTTGCGTATGATGCAGAGGACATGCTACAGAAGCTGAGCTGGCTGATGTTTGAAAAACTATTGTCAGTGACCTAAGACTTGTTAGTCACATACTGCACTCCCTCTGCTACAGTATTTATATTATATAATTACTCATGTACTACAGTATATTCTATATTCATACTCTGCTGTCTGCCAGTTGGTGACCGATTGTCTAGCAGAGTGTCTCATTATCGTGTCATTCACATTCAGTTTATCATGCTTTAATCCACAGTAGTTTATTGTCTGGACCAAAAGATTTTTCTGCCCCAAATAATGAGGATTTTACAGTGGAGGATTAGGCATAACTGTAGATTAACAGTTGTCTGTGGTCTCGTTCATACACAGAATATGTGATGCCTATTTTTAGTTCCCTTAATGTGAGGAATATTTGAATAGCAATTAATTGCATTTTTTGCTTTTTTTTTTTCAATGTGGTTGTTTGTAAGAACTGTTTTGTGTATCATCTAAAATGGGAACATAAATATTAATTTTGCTAGTTCAGTTGCAACACACTGTGTTGAATCAGTAGTGTAAGTATGGAGACTGCTGTATTGATTTAAACCTGGTTCTTCAGGCAAAAGCTGAAATCTGAATAAAGTCTAATGCACATCACTCATTACCCATAATGTTTTTTTTATTCATTTATTTATAGAATAAATAATTAATCTTGCTAACTGTGATGGCGGCATGGGGGCTTAGTGGTTAGCACTGTCGTCTTGCACCTCCACGGTCCAGGTTCGATTAACCCTAACCCTAGCCCTTGGCCTTTGTTGCGTCAGGGTTGCGTCACACTATGCTTGTGTTACTTGACCCGAGTGCAGCTTTTAACAACACTGATCAAAGTATTCTCCTTCACTGATTAGAAAATGTAGTAGGAATTAAGGGAACGGCCCTATCTTGGCTCATATCTTATTTGACTGATTGGTATCAGTTTATAGATTTAAATGGTGTTTGGTGTTCCACAGGGTTCAGTTTTAGGCCCACTGCTTTTCTCTCTTTACATGCTTCTTCTGGGCAACACAATTCGTAAGCATGGTATTAGTCTTATGCCGTCCGTTATGCCGATGACACACAGTTATCAATTATGGTATTAGTTTTTACTGTTGTGCAGATGACACACAGTTATCTATTATCTATCTACAAGTCTCAGCAAAAACAGATAAGAAAAACAAGCTTAAAAACGTTTAGCAATGTGTGGAGGACATAAGAGACTAGGTGTTAATTAACTTCCTTCTACTTAATCCTGACAAGCCAGAAGTTCTATTCATAGGCCTGAATGCAGCCAGAAGAAAGCTTTTTGATCACACTGGAACTTTGGATGGCTTTTCTGATCCATCAGATGCAACGGTAAAAGACCACGGTGTGATTATAGATTCCAGCCTTTCTTTCTTTTTCATGTAGGTAATATAAACAGGATTCATTCTTTCATCTCAGAAATATCGCTAACATAAGAAATATATTGTCACTAAATGATGCAGAAAAATTACTTCATGCTTTTATTTACCTCTAGGTTGGGCTATTGTCCAACTGTCTGGTTGTTCAACTAGGTGCATAAACAAGCTTCAGTTAGTCTGGAATGCAGCAGCGAGAGTCCTCACTAGAAGAAGTAGATACTGTATGAGCACATCACCCCTATCTTATCCACACTACATTGGCACCCATTGAAATTTTGCATTGATTTTAAAATACTACTTTTGATGTATAAAGCATTAAATGGTCTACCGCTGCAGTGTCTGAGTGAACTGCTAGTGTCTTAAGATCTGCCACGCCTACTTCGATCAAAGGATGCATGCTGTTTGTCAGTACCACGTACTGTATTATGAAAACTACAGCAGGGGGCAGAGCTTTTTCTTAACAAAGTCCCAAAGTTATGGAATAGTCTTCCAATTAATGTTAAGGACTCAGACACAGTCTCAATGTTTAAGTCCAGGCTAAAAACCTATTTATTTAGCCAAGCATTTTTGGACTCTGGATGTAGAGTATTATGGTGAACTGCTATGTTTAGATGCTGTCTTCCCCACTCTCATTGATCACTCAGGTTTGTTGATGGTGAATTGATCGGTCGATTTACATCTCAGGGAGTCCTCATATCCGTGTTTCCTTCTGGCTCTCCCTTTTAGTTATGCTGTCATAGTTAGTCCTACTGGAGTCCCTTGTTGCACTCAGCACTAAATATACCTTCACCGTATACATTACAACTGTTATCTCTCCTTCTCTTCTGCCCTCTTCTCTTCTCTCTCTTTTCTCTCTCTCTCTCTCCCTCTCTTTCTGTCGAGCTATACATATGCTTCTGAGCTGCCAGTGATCCAGACCTCCTCTGCCATCTGGACCTGTCTGACTCATCCTGGTGCCTTGCTTCTGGTTTGAAATGTCATCACATGAATGCCCTGTGTTGTCTGCTTGGGATGCGTGTGGCGACAGAGGACATCTACATGGTCCTGGCCTCAGCTGATGCAGACAGCTATTGAGCGACTTGTGACTTCAGTCGTTCAATAGTTTAGGACTGGAATTTCCTACAGTTTACCGGAGCCTCCAATAACGAACTGGACTCCATATTAACTATTAACAATCTCATCATTTTGATATTTCATAAAATTTTCCATAATTTTCTTTTGATTGTTTAAAGCTACTTTTGCGACAATGACAATTGTCAAAACCTCTGTACAAATAAAATTGAATTAAACTGAATTGAGTGACTGCTAACTATGATCAAAGTATACATTTTAGAGAAATATTACAGACCAAACAAGCTGAAGGTTTTACTCATGAAGCCTGAGTTTGACCATCCATGGGGATCCTAAAAGCATTGCAGTTCAGAGTTCAACACGTGTTAAGCAAGCGGCATATCAAACACACACACACTAATAATTTAGATTTTTTTTGGAACGTTATATTTTGACATACTATTTTACTATTTTACAAGTACAAAATTAGCAACAAAAAACGTAAAATTTTATATTGCAGCTTTCATGGAGTCAGTGCTGAACAATTAAATAATTGTGATAAGTGAAAAGGCCTAAATGTCACAGCAATTATAGATCATTTGAAATGTAACATTAGTTCAAGTCAGACTGTTGTTACAGATAGTTACAGAGCGTGTTAAAGGTTTATAATGTTGAAACCGATCTAATCAATGTGTAGGAATGGGAGACATGTTGATTTGAATACCTTCAGGTCCAACGTTATCTGAGCTGTTGCTGATTCATTCAAAAAGGGTAAAGATGGCTATCTGCACCAACTAAAGATTAAAACATGATGGGCATGCTGATATAGGAAAATAAATACTGATTGGCCTGTGTGATGCTGACTTTAACAGCACAAAATAAATTCTTTTTCTCTCACATTAAAGGTTCAAGTGTTTTATTTTTCTTTTAGCTCAGCAATTTGTCAAAGTACAAATAGGTTTAGTCCAGCATGTGGTGTGGCATATCTAAGCAGTTGCTTTCTCACACCAGCCTTCTTTTTTTATTAGTTAAAAAAGTAACTGCGAAACTCTCTGGCTTTATTTATCTATTTATTCATTTATTTATTAAATTTTTACAAATTGTTGATATTGGAGACTCCATTCACAAATTTCTTAATAACAGTCTAACCTCTTTTACTGTTAATCTGTTTGTTAGATGTCAAATTTGTGCATCCGTCAAGTGCATCCTAAATTTTATACATATAACACTCAGTTATGACAAATGCAATACAGCGATCAGCCATCCGACCTGTCTAATATTGTGTAAATCCCCCTTGCGCCATCAAAACAGCCCTGACCTGTTGAGGCATGGAATCCACAAGACCTCTTAGAGTAAGCTCTGGTATCTGGCACCAAGATGTTAGGAACAGATCCTTTATGTCCTGTAAGTTGTGCGGTGGAGTCTCCATGGATCCAACTTGTTTTTCCAGCACATCCCACAGATGGAGGCCAAGTCAACACTTTGAAGATCAAGCATTTTTGCAGTGTGGCAGGGTGTATTATCCTGCTGAATGAGGCCACTGCCATCAGGGTGTAATGTTGCCATGAAGGGGTGTACTTGGTCTGCAATAATATTTAGGAAGGTGGTATGTGTCAAATTAACATCCACATAAATGCCAGGACCCAAAATTTCCCAGCAGAATGTTGCCCAGAGCATCACACCGCCACCGCTAGCTTGCCTTCTTCCCATAGTGTATCCTGGTGCCATCTCTTCCCAAGGTAAGTGACGCACACACACCCTGTCATCCACAGGCTGTAAAATAAATATTGATTCTCCAGTCCAGGCCACCTTCCTCCATTGTTCTTTCATCCAGTTCTGATGCTCACGTGCCCACTGTAGGCATTTTTGGCGATGGATAGATGTCAGCATGGGCACTCTAGCTGGTCTACGCCTACGTAGCCCCATACGCAACAAACTGTGATGCACTGTATGTTCTGACACCTTTCTATCAAAGCCAGCATTCACTTTTTCATCAATTTGTGCTACAGTAGCTCTTCTGTGGGATCGGACCAGATGGACTAGCCTTCGTTCTCCACGTGGATCAGTAAGCCTTGGGAGCCCATGACCCTGCCGCCGGTTCACTGGCTGTCCTTCTATGGCCCACTTCTGTAATGTACCAACCACCGGGAACAACCCACAAGAGCTGCAGTTTTCGAGACGCTCTGACCCAGTCGCCTACCCATTACAATTTGTCCGTTGACAAATCACTCCGATCCTTACCCTTTTCCTGCTTTGAACACAACAACTTCAGGAACTGTGACTGTTCACTTGCTACCTAATATATACCACCCCTTAACAGGTAGTTGTGTAATTAGATTATCAGTGCTATTCACGTCTGTCAGTGATTTTAATGTTATTGCTGGTTGTTGTAAACTTGTTAGTGTAACAGGGAACTATCACTTTAAGTTTTAGTGTTTTAAAGTTTTTTTTTTTTTTTTCTTTTTCTTTTTTTTTCAAATCTTTTTCTTTTTTTTCAAGGCTTCATTTCACACAAGAATCTCAGAGCTAGCCAGCATGCTGATGTGTGAGATCTCACTCCAAACAGTAAGAAGGCACTATAAGCTGGAGCTACAGTATGGAGGCACTACATACTGTATAAGGAGGACATGTGAAAGGCAAACAGAACATTCCTGCCCTCAGTCTGTTCCCTGGTAGAGTGTTGGGATAAAGAACAGAAACACCTCAAGAAACACACCAGAATCATGAGTGTAATACAGTGCTGCAGATAATCTATTCATTTTTCCTTATTTCTATGCTGATTATGATATCATGCTTTATGTAGCTCACTGGATTTCATTTACTGTAATTTGGTTTGTGGAGGTTTGTGGAACGGAGCCATTAAAGGAGTTCCTGGGAGGCCAGCATTTCAGACGTGAAACAGATATACAGAACATGGCTCTGGCATATTGAGAAAATGTTCTACCTTGATGATATCCAAGCACTAATGAAATGCTGGGATAAGTGCATTAGTGTAGCAGGGGATTATGTAGAGAAATAGAGTCTTATTACAGGTTCTTTTATTTATTTATTTATTTATTTATTTAAGGATAAGCTTTTAGTGCATGACTTGCCAACATGAATGTTAATGGGTTTGGTGCTATTACATTCTGATTTCACTCACTCAGTGCTTACCGTGCTTTAATCCACAGTAAAGGATTGAGATCAAGAGTTAGTCTGTGAAATCAGTGTGTCCTGATATAATTCATAAATACATAGAGTAGTTTATGTCAATTTTTAGTTCCCATAATGTGAGGAATTATTAAATAGTAATTAATAGCATTTGAATGCATTTTGTGCAAAATTTGTTTCTTTTATTATCTAAAGGGAGACTAAAGATCCATTTTGCTAATTCATTTGCAGATGATACAGTTTTCAATCAGGGTGGTGTAGTGTAAGAATGGAGACTGCTGTACTGATTCAAAACCTTGTCGATCAAGCAAAAGCTGGGACTAAATCGATAATGAATTATTTTCTTAGAGAAATATTACAGACCAAACAAGTTTTTGTAATCTCTTGGCATTGCATGTAGCCAGCTGTGTTCAGGGCTGAGGATTCCAAAAGCATTGCAGTTCAAAGTTCAACACATTACAGTGAGCATCATATTGATCACACACTCTCTTTCTCTCTACTAGTTTTAAATTATTCATAAATTTGCAGGGAGCTTTCACATTTATTAGCCTACATAGAAAACACATCCAGTTAGGTTTGTCAGGTTTGGTCTTGCACATGGTGTATCAGATCTAAACACTTTGTGCATTTGTCAAACATGTCCTTTTGTATTTGTGGTTACATTAAAAACAAGGATGAATTACTTCAAGCGCATCGGTGATGGGGTATAAGAGAAGTGAACTGTCACTTCCTCTAACATCTCAAGTTCTACATTTTATTGTGTTAAAGCATTCTGTACTTTGTTTGTTTTTAATCTTATTTTTAATCAGCCTAGTTTCCAGGGCATTGCTTCTGAAATATTGATTGCATTTCACTAAAGAAGCTTTGAGCCAGACAACACGCTGATATGTGAGATCTCACTACAAACATTAACAAGGCAGAATGACCAGGTGTTATCTAGGTACGACATATAAAGAGGACATGTGAAATACAAGCTGAGTATTCCAGCCCTCAGTCTTGAGTAAGAGTAATTCCTTCAGGAACACACCAAGAGATACAGGAGTGGAATAAGTTGGCAAAAGGTAATCTCACAAACAGCTGCAATTATATTAATATAGTCCTGGTATTATGATGATTCAGATGTCACTGTTTATGCAGCTCACCACTTTTCATTTATCTTGATTTGGTTTCATACAATCAAAAGCATTACACTAGAATTGATGTATTGGAGAAAACTGATATGATATAGTATGGTTGCGTCACATTTATGTTTAAGAGAAGAAAACGGAATTGCCATCAAGAAGACTCTTCATTTAAAGCAAAGTGACCATGCCTCGCTTCTGGCCAGTCCTGTGTGTGCTTGCGCTCGCGGTCTTCTGCTTTTCAGGTAAGAGATCTATCTATTTTCAAACAATTCATACTGTATTTAAATAATGTAAAGGATGCACCCATTGTTTGACAGCTACACAGTGTCATCTGCAAAAACTGGGCTTCTCTACGCCTTAGGCTTCTAGTCTTCTTTTCTTCAAAAAACATTTTCCTGACTAAAAACAAGATTGATTTTTCATACATTATGTAGTATTTGTTGAGACGTGTAAGAAGCATGCTATCACACATCATATTTGACCTTTTACACTGATGGGTGTCTCATTCTTCATCACTTTCCTAGTTTCAAAATTAAAATCTATACAGTGTATATATATATATATATATGCATAACTCCAACCGGAAATAGTCCTCTCTCTAAAGCCAAAACTAGAAAAAGAAAAGTTTCAGTAGAACAAAAATAGAAAAGAGATTTTCTTATTCAGTCCTTGGGGACACCAGTTGTTTTTCATTTTTACTTTTTTGTGCTGTTTCATACTGAATGATGATGATGAAATTAGAGTGTAAGAATTAGCCCAATGGAGAGAGCGAGAAAGAGAGAGTGTACAATAAAAGTAGACAAGTAATAGATGAAAGAGGGAGAAGAAAGCTAAAAGCAAATAAAAAAGAGAAATAACAGGAGAAAGTGAAGGATCTGCTGTGTACAAGGATAAGTTGTGGGTTTTTTGTTCTCATGCAGGTTGAAATTAGTGGTCAGAAATGAAGCTTGTGGGAGAGAATTTTTGCGGGAAATAAATTTGTAAAACATTCTGTTTATTATTTCTATAATACATGTATTACATAAAGGAAAGTGATAATGCATAATAAAAAAAATATTCACTAAAGATATTTCCCCCCTCCTCATAATCTATTGATTTTCGGAACAGAAATGTGACCAAATTCTGAATTAAGTCTTCATATTCCACCGGATAATAAACATAATTCTTGAAATCAATGCTTTCAAAATCAAGGGCCATAACTTCACTGACCATAACACCAGAGCCAAATCTTCATAAAATGTGAATTTTCTAATATGGCACCCACAGCAGCTTTAATAAATTGCTATATTACAAATTATATAAATAAATATTACATTTAAATAATAATTTCAGTAAATCTTTATGAAAAAGTTGAATCATTGTAAAGTAAACGAATACAATTTAGCATGTGGATATAAACTACTGGTGTTTGAGAAAAGGTATTTTTAAGTTCTGTAATCTGAGATTGGATCATCCGGCCAAAGCTTATTTTGTTTAAGCTGATTGATTGTATTCACTCTGGTTTAAATCTTGTCATTTCAGATGCTGAAGAAAGCCAAGGTGAGCATTCACTATAAAATGTATGAATCTTCTAAACAATGTACTGTATAATACGTTCAACTCTGTAAAGCCTAAACAATAATAATAATAAGCAATATTGAACGTTCCACCATATTCAACAGGCACAAATTTTTATTAGAGGGGGGAAAAATAGCTACAATTACAGTAGAGTGCATACCCAAACCCAACAACTCTGGTAGTAATCACACAGTATAGCATAAAAGATACATTTGTTACATAAATATGATTTCAGAAATGGTGATAAAATGGACGTTAATAACAGCACATTGGCACATGCTCACTCACATGACATGACATTTTTCTACATAAAAAAGTCTATAAATGCAGTAAACAGCAAATAGTGAAACAAAGTCAATATTTGTTGAGACGAGCCTTTGGCGACAGTTTGTTTCAGACACAGTTTGTGCAGTTTTATAAGGAAAGTAGATACTACATTTTACTGAGCATCCTGCAATCTGAGAACTCTGACCGTCACACCTGCGTTTTCTTCCCCCACACACACCTGCTTCCCCCCACACCACACCACCCCACCCTACCTCAACTGTAACTGCTGCTTCCTTTTCTCACATCTAAATATTCCTCTGTATCATTTACATTTTGTACTGACACAATAATAAAATCAGAAAGAAAAACATAGTTTTGCTTATTCTTTTGGACGGTAATCATTAGTTATCGATGGCTAACTGTCTGATTGATTCTCAGCTGAGTCCAGGGAAAAGCGGGACATGCCAAACTGGGCACTAACCTCTTCAGACTTCTTCGGCTGGATCGAAGAGCTGCGCAATCATGCTGGCTATGAAAAAATCGACGAGCTGGCCAGGACCTTCTGGGCTCATTTCCCCTCGGCTAGTCGTTTGGGCTATGATTCCCCAGATCCTGAGGAATGATGACAGTTGTGATGTTTTTTCTATGCAAAAACACTAATGCTGTCTATCCTACCTATTCTGAAGATTTCTTTAAGATTGTTAAAATGTCTTTGATGTTACAGCACAAGTCCAGTCACTTTGTTGAGCACTAGATAATGGAGGCAAACTTTAAACACGATAAAGAATTGATCATTTTACTTCATAGGACCAACAACTTCATATATAAACAGAATCAACATTGTCGAGCATGCAATAAATATGTGAGAAATGTTGCTGCATGACTCAATCTCTGCAGTTCATTTTACAGTGTAAAAGAGCAGAGCATTTTGTCCCCTGCTTCCGTATGGTCAGTTTAAACACATTTCATTAATAAATAATGTATTTATCCCCCTTGTGCGTGTTGTAGCTCTTGATACTGTGTGTAAATCATATAGTGTTGAAAGGTTGTAAAGAATGTGGCTGGATGGCTGAAATAACACTGTTGAAAAGCCTTTATCCTCAGGCTATCCACATGTGCTTCCTGTAGCTCTCTCCATTTCTGCCACTGAGCCCTGTATAATCTAATTGGCTTACACTGACGGTTTAACTTCCTTTCCAACATACTGTATGCAATAATCAAATATTGTTATTTTGTAAACAGAAACCCAGACTCATATAATTGATGTCCAGGTATCCTTATTTATAGTGCTCAAGCACATTATGATATACAGCATAAATATCCAACACATATTATAGCTCTCACATTATGAGCTGTTCCCCTGAAGTCTATTTTTTCTCTCTCTCAAAAAAACAGTGTTAACAGATTTTACACCCACCATCCACTTTGATACTGTTCACACTCAAACCAGCCCATCTGGTACCAACAAACACGCCATGGATAAAGTCACAGAGATCACACTTTCCCCTCTTCTGATGTTTTTTGTGGACATTAACCAAAGCTCAAAACCTGTATCTGCATGATTTTTTGCTCTGGACCGCTGACACATGATTATCTGATTAGATAACTGTGTTACTACAAAAGGAGGTTCATAGATGTTCCTAATAAAATGGCAGTGAGCATATTACATCCCAAGTTGGAGAGCTACAGAAGCTTTTAGCTGCATTCCTTCACGGGCAGTGGCAGGTTTTATTCACATAAGAATGTTTGCCCCTTTGTCCTGAGGGCTAGTCTTCCTATAGCCTATATTACTTAGTATAGTATACTTTAACTCAAACCACACAGATCCAGCAAAGCTACAGGACCAAAGACATGAAGCTGTACGGCGTTTATATAAAAGCTTTGCTCTTTCTCATCATCTTCATCCTCTGCAACACCTCAGGTTTGTTAATACTTCTAAAATAATCCCTTGCTCAATTTTAATTCCTCTTTTAAAATGTTTTTGCTGTTGTGCTTTTTCATTTGTTCCCATTTCCAGTTCAATGTGCACTATCAGGGTTATGCAGAAATTGTGGCTTAGGATTTAAATGACCACTTAAAACCTGACTGTTTTTACAAACTGTGTACTATTATCATGATAAAAGACAATCCAGTGTGTCTTAGCAGCACAGGTTTAGCAGGACTCTTACGGACCTAAAGTACAGCATCTCTAAACCCTGTTGTTGGAATTGGAATAAACTTTCCTTGTTGCTAGAAGGAAAAAAAACCTAAAGGTCTGATCGCAAAACATTCTGCTATGTTGAAATATTTATTTTGGGCTGTTGTGTATTTCCTCATATCTTTCATGCACGTGCATGTAGAGAAAGGCTTCTGTCACTTGAAAAGAATGTGTTTACATGAAATGTATTATCTATTTTTAGCATTATCATTTCCATGTGAAAGATGACAGCTGCAGTGGGACAGTGGGGATTAATTTAAAGTAAAGATTCTGGGACTTAATGTTACAGTATTTTGGTAATCAACAAGCTGGAAAGTTTAATGTGAATCTCTTGTTGCATAATGAAAAAATGTAGAAATGGAAATGCATCTTAAGACATATTAAGTAACTGAAGTGAAACTATTAGGAAATTTACATTGTTACAAAAGAAGGAACTACAAGTCTAGACCCAGTAACATGTCGTTGTAGTTTAAGCGATGAAAGCATGTAACTACCTGGTAGAAGCAGCAATACCTGATGATGAATCTTGTAATCCATAGATCACTCCTTGACATGAGGATAATCACTAAATTGAACAAATGCCTATTTTGGATGATCATGCTACAGTAGGTGGCAGGGTCATTTGACCCTGCAATAGTGCAATAGTAGGAAATAATTCAGAGATTTTATTACAGTACTGAACAACAGTGTAATTGTTTGTTCCAGGTGGATCAGGTGAAAGTACACTGAGCAAGATACTGAAGAAAAGAGATGGTAATGTGTCCGCAGCCACTTCGAGCATAATGTTATATATACTTGTATACACTGATCAGCCACAACCATGACTGTTTTTCTCAGTCGCTTTGACACATTTCTCAGATGAGAACTAAATTATTTCTAAGGAAAAGATTCTTTCAATGCTGCATTGTGATGTGAAGAGATCATGTGGCCTGACACACAGGAAAATCAGGAATTGTAGAACCATCTCCATGGCAGCCAGGTATTTTCGAGAGCTGGTTATTAGTTGATAAAACGCTTTAAATGTTACTCTCTATTGGTGAATTCAAGATTCATGTCCAATTTAGAACACATTTACAGGAGAAAAAAAAGATGTCTAATAGGAATGTATAGATGATATTTAAATGTCAGATTATGACAACTAGTTCAACCATTTTGCATGTAATGATGTATAGTATACAATGAACTAGTTGTTATTCAATTGAAAAGCAGTATAATACATTTTTATCAACATTACACAAGCAACTGACAACGTAGGAAACAGTAGACAGCTGTACATAATCATTTGCATGAAAGTGCCAAAACATTTGCAATTTAAAAAAAAAAAAAAAAAAAAGAGAGAGAGAAATAGCTTTTATGCATAAATGACTAGATGATGTGAAGTTTGTACATTTTCAGTTCTGATTTGAGAAATGAAGTGAAGCAACTGAGAGTAACTGGGAGAACCCCAGCCTGAAACAATGAAATGTGTTTATATTGAAACATAATATATAATAATAATATTATCTATTATATGGTCTAGTATTATAATTAGACCACCTTTAGCTTTGATTACGGCGCACAATATGTCACTTCTTGTCTGAAAATGATTCCTCATGCATCCAGAACCACTCTATTGATGACACACCCTGGTGATTCAGAACATTCAGGTCATCACCTGACATGACATGATGACTTGATGAGTGCATTGGTTCATGTGCTTCCCTTCTTACGTACATTACCATGCTAATTATTCTGAAAATGGTTCTGGAGTCATCAAACCACACAACCTTTTTCCATTGCTCCAATCGTCATGCTGTCCAGCAAATTTTACCTAGTAGTTTCTCTAATAAGTGGTTTTCAGCCGTTCAGTCCCAATCCTGGGTTCTCTATTTCAATGTTTTTTCTGCTTGATGCAGGCCACTAAATTGACCCGTATGTAACAGTGTAACATACTTAAAGAACGTGAAAAATCAGTAGTTGTGTGCTACCCTACTATCATATTGAACCAGTGAATGCAGCTCTCAATATTCATTTCACAGTCCAGCGTAGACCTGCAGACGAACTTGTGATCCCACAGGTAAAAGCTAAGGAATTCCTGTCAGCTATCCGGAGACCTCGGAGAAACCTGTGGGATCGCAGCCGCCCAGATGTCCAGCAGTGGATCCAGCAGTTCATGCACATGGGTTACGATGAGGCTGTGAGTTTAATCAAATCGTTCAACTTCACTATGTTTAAAACTGAAAACAAATTGAATGAATATTCAAAAAAAAGGAAACTTTTTCCTTAAAAAAAAAAAAAAAAAAGTAAAAACTGTCATCTGGCAGGCCACCACAAAACTCAGGAATTCCAATCCTGATCATCCTCCCCTCCTCTCTTTATATTGCTGTGCTGTTACAGTATATTCGCAATTCTAATTGGTCCAAATGTGATCATGAAAAGCTCATTTAAATTAATGCTCCATTTTTGGTAGATTATTGTTCAATATCTTCCTTGATGGCACGGGCATATCCCTGGACTCAAATTTGTGAAAGTGTGAAATAATCTTCACACAAGAACTGGCCACCACATTGCGTGCCAAATTGCTATATATTAGAATGTGCTATATATTATTTTTTTGGCTGGGCAGTGTATCTTCTATAGTCATTTTTGAAATGTAGATGAGGTAATTGACTGTAAGAACACAGAAGAACACTAGGATCATTTCGACTAAAAGCCTTCCTTAAAGAGTTTATGAAACTTACATAAGTTAATGCGTAAACATTTTTAAATGCCTACAACTATGAGCAGGGAAGATGATACAGACAGCACAGCACAAGCATTAGACATGTCTGCAGGGTGTGTACTGTAATTAAAGATGCCTCCTAACTTACTGAAAATGGCAAATATGTGATTGCTGAGTGCAAGGGAAAGCATAGTTGTACACTTTGCAAAAGGACCTTATTAAAAGTATTTGATCTAATATTGACACTTTGCTTCCTATCTACAGAGACTTGAGACAGATCTGGCTTACTGGATGGACCATGCCAAAGCTAACGATCAGGGTCGGCAGCATCATTATGATGAGAACGCTGCAATGGCAGGGCAGGATGCCAGCGCCATCAGACATGGAGCCAATGTCAACTATGATTATTATTAATCATAATCTTCAAATTAGTAACTGAGTACTTCTTGTAAATGAGTATTATTGTTTTCTTAATACAGCACGGTAAATAAATCTAGGCCTTTATATACTTCTCGGTGTCTAGTGATGCACATTTCAGACGTGTATACGCTGAGTCAAATTTGATTGTGGAACTTTTTAATCATTTGTTTTTACTATGGATAGATTTAATAAAACCACGGAGAATGAAATTGTGTCCACATTTGTGCTTTATGTAAAAAAAAAGAAAAAGAAAAAGAAAAGTGCAATTAAGGAAAAAAAACACATGACTCCTAGCAGATAAAAAAGCAAGCAGGAACTGAGAAAAACAAATAAAAAATTTTGATTAAGTGCAAGAAGCTGAACTTTTATATATCATGAAATATTTTAACAAATGGGGTCGATCTTCAAAATAATACTAATTATTATGATATACTATTATATTAATAATACAAGCTAAATACTCTAAACTTCAAGAATATTTTGCAGGGTGGACAAAAAAATAAATATGCTTATATGCTTAATTTACTTAATTTCCCTGAAATAAGGTTGGACTTTTGAAATGACTATACTATAAATGAATGTGCATTCTTTATATACTGTACATAGCATGACGGGTCATGTAGTGGTTTACACCCATTCTGTAATTGAGGACATAATTACTGTATTTTCTCCCTGTGCCTGTGTTGGTTTCCTCCAGGTTCTATGGTCTCCTTCCATGTTCAAAAAAGTAAGTGAACTGGTGACAGTGTATTCCCAGCTGATTTAATACAGTACATCACAAAACAATAGCTAAACAAACTGGTATCATGTTAAGTGGTGAAAACATGGATAACTTTATTGGGCTATAGATTACATACAGCTGCAAGTTTCACTTTTTGTAGAAATGAACTGCACACTTTCCCTTGTGTTTATAGTGTTATCCAAACAAGTGGCACCGCCATTTTGTTATGAGCTTCTTCCGTGGTGGGAACTGTGGAGCATGCCCAGAGCGCCTAGGCCGATTTCTGTGTCTAATTCACTAGACGCACAGGAGAAGGTCTACTCCCAACTCATTATCTGGGTGTGCAACATCATGTAAACATATTGACATGTTGACTTATTCCCCTGCAAAAGACTGACATCCCATTCAGAGTTTATTCCTGCCCAACTGCTCCCAATGTTTTTGGGTTAGGTTTACTATGACCCTAACCTGAATATGGTGGTTACTAATGAAATATGAAAGAATGAAAACCATAGTACAATTTCTAATTTTGATCCTTGTTCTCTGGGCCTGTCTTGTTTTGTGTTGTCACACGGTACAGTTTATAGCAGCAGACATTAATTATCCCCCATTTTTGTCCTACAGCAGCTTCCAGTCACCTGGTGTGGACAAAAATACTGAGAAATTATACCTACTGTAAGTGAAAATACAGATGAAAACAGATGATTAAAAGTAAACACATATCACCAAAAAGTCAAATCTAACCTGGCATTAGCAAAAAACAGGCTACCTTATTTGAATATAATCAGGTAATATTAGCAGATATTTGCAAAGGAGAGTGGGTCCAGAGGCGCTTAAACTCAAGCTCCAAACTGCAGTATACTGGTTTATTCCTATTTAGGAAAAACAGACAACTTTACCAGTAACTATATTATTTAGCATGAGAAGGTCAAAACCTTTTTCTCTATATTGATGAATTTGATTCGATACAATGAATTATGAATTATATGTTGAAACAAATGGAGAAAAGTGTCAGGTGTGTTATGTGATAAAAGAGTATCAGCGAGAATGAAAGGAAAGGTGTACTGTACAAGACAGTGTTTAGCTACAGCTTAGAGACAGTGGCACTGAAGAAAAGACAGGAGGCAGAGTTGGAGGTAGCAGAGATGAAGATGTTGAGGTTCTCTTTGGAGGTGACAAGGATGGATAGGATAAAAAATTAGTTCATCTGAGAGACAACCCATGTGAGATGTTTTGGAGACAAAGTCAATGAGGCCAGACTGAGGTGTTCAGACATGTTCAGATGAGAGATTGTGAATATATTGGTATAACTGCCAGGCAGGAGGTCTAGAGGAAGAACAAAAAGGAGATTTATGGATGCAGTAAGTGACGACATGAAGTTAGTTGGTGTGAGAGAAGAAGATGCAGAGGATAGGGTGGGATGGAGGCAGATGATTCGCTGTGGTGACCCCTAAAAGGGAACGGCCAAAAGACAAAGAAAAAGAAGAAGAAGAAGAAGAAATGAATATGATTGGATGCTAAACTGCAATGACTGCATAAACTGAGCACACTTAAATGATATACAACATAGTAATTGGCCTGATGAGAAGAAGAAACCTTCATTTTTTGTAAAAGGAACTTTAAAGGTTTAAGTTAAAATATAAGGAGGGTACGTTTTTGAACGTTTCTTGGAAAGGTTTCCACTTTTAAATAATACTCAAAAAAAGAATAAATACACAAAAATATATTTCGTTCCTTTCAAAACAAAAGTAAAACTTCTCTGGTATTTTCATATTTCAATTTGGCCATTTCTTTTTACATGTTTATTTTATAGGAGCAGTGGATTTATGCTTGTCTCTTTATTACACTTCTTGTCCTGAGCAGGTGAACTGACTAAACCCTGGAAGTGTGACTTTGCCCTTTGTCATAAGTTCGTCCAAAGACACAGTGCTCAATGTTCTGATGAAGAGCTTCTCATAAAACAGCGGGTGATATGCTCCTAGGGTGCAGGCGAAGTCAAGGTACCGCTCATAGTAGTGACACAGACTCGTGTATCTTTTGGATGGGATGAACTCGTAGACATCAACTTTCTCACAAATGCTCATCATCAGAATGATGCCTGGAACAAAAGAAAATGAAAATACTTGTCATTATTTTGAAACAACTGCAAGCCTGTTGGAAGCATCTTATTTTCTGGTACAGTATTAATCCAAAGAAAGAGGAAATCTCATTTTGTTTACTGTGCCATCTGCTTACAGATTTATACACACATGCTTAGTCAACTTATTTAGAGCTAGAAACAACGTACTTTATGTACTGACATACAGTATAATCATATAAAACCCTGGAAGGACTGAACAGGATTGCTCCCGTAACCCTGCGGCTGTCATCAAAGCAAAGCAATCTCATCAAAGGCCAACGTAGCTTCACTGCAAACAGGGGAGCAATAATGGTATTAGCATTTGTATTTTTGACTAGTGTTAATGAGGTAGCAGAGTGGTTTAGTGGTTAGCAGTGTCACCTCGCACCTCCAACGTTAGAGGTTCAAATCTCGCCCGGGCCTGTGTACACTGTGTACATGTACCCTGACTGGCATTTCCGAATTGTCCGTAATGTATGACAGACATTGGGTTTTGGATTATTGTTAATATTTTACTTTTTACTGCTTAGATTTTGAGATGGATACTCAAAAGTCTCCTGAGATAGGCTCCAGGTCCCCGCGACCCTGAATACAAGATAAAGTGTTATAGAAGATGAGTGTGAGTGAGTGAGTAATTAATATATTGATATATGTGCTAGAAATGTCACAATTGTAAGATAATTATTAGTTATATACACTGCCTGGCAAAAAAAGGTTTCAGAAGGGCCCGCATAAAACAAATAAAATGACTTTGCTGAAATTGCAGTTATTGGGTTAAATACTATCTGAGGCATTATTAAAACCTGGGCTGGAGGTGTAACGTTAACTTCACTGAAGTAATGAAATCATGTAATGATCATGATCAGAGATCACATAAATGCTTGGTTACATCAAAGCTAGGTTTAATCATGAGCATTTCCACACCCCATATGCAACACGAACAGAAAATGCTGTGTGGCCATAGGAAAACCACTTGTTATTGAGGCTATTTAGAAAAATGGCCTCAATTTGCTAGGGAGCATAAAGATTAGACATTGAAGCAATTGAAGAAAGTCTTGTGGTCTGTTGAGTCCAGATTGACCCTATTCCAGGGTAAGAAGGGAACCGCATCAAGCAATAGCATGCGCACCCATATCATGCATAGTGCATACTGTACAAGCCTCTGGAGGCTGTGTTATGTTCTGGGATTGCACAGGAACATTATGTGGCAATAAAATTAACTCAGATGAGATTACCTGAATGTGCTGAATGATCAGATTATATATTTTTTCCCTTCCTTGATGGCACAGGCATATTCCAGGACTCAAATTATGAAAGAATGGGTCTGGGAGCATGAGGAATAATTTTTACACATGAACAGGCCAGGTTGAATATCAAAATAAATATTATTGTGTGCCGAGCAATATAGCAATTGCAAACCATTGTTTCAGATTCAGGCAGCACAGTGGTTTAGTGGTTAGCACTGTCGTCTTGCACTTCCAGGGTCCGGGTTCAATTCTGGTCTGTGTGTATGGAGTTTGCATGTTCTCCCTGTTCTTGCTGGTTTTCAGTCCAAAGACATGCAGACTAGCATTCCCAAATTGCCTGTAGTGTATGCGTGCATGTGCCCTGCAGTGGATTGGCACCCCATCCAGTATGTTCCCCACCTTTTGCCCTAAGTCTCCTGGGATAGGCTCCAGGCCCATCACAACCCTGTATACAGGATAAAGCAATATACAGTATACGATGAGACGATGAGAGAGTGTTTCAGATTTTCAGAATCTTTGCTGAAGTCAAATTTCTGGTGAGATCAAATGAGACTCCAAAAGGGTTAAAGAAAAGTCTTTTTTACACCTGTGCAAATCATGTTATTCTGTGTAGATGTGAGTCTAACCTATAAACCCAGAAGAGGGTGGATTGGGTTGGACCTTCTCTTCTGTGTTGCTCTGGAGAATGTTCCACAGGTTCCAGAGGTAGTCTGGGTGCAGGATGTAGAAGGGCTGTGATGGAGATTTCTTCCTGTGTTCGGTGAATGCTGTGAACAAGTCCTGGTCTGGCCTCTGGTACCACTGTGAAAATCCCAAGAGATGTGGAAAGTGATAACAGATCTGGAATTTTATGGAAATATTTAAATAAAACTCCACATTTAGTGGGTCAGAGGAACTGGGCATGAGTGTATGGTGGGGAACCAGCTGTATTATTTTCCTGTTTCCTTACTCCTGCCTAGCACATTGTGAAATCTTCGTCTTTAAATCGCAAATACATTTTAATATACAATAGTGAGTTGTGTTTAATGCTAGTGATTTTGGATACAGTTATGAATTAGAAGTGAAAATACATGATATAAATCTGGATTTGCCAGGCAAAAGATTGACTGTTTCTTGGCATATTGACAGATGGTTACTTTTGGTTCTTACTCACCTTTTCAAGGTTGCCAGAATATGGACTAGGGTCCCATGCCACAAGTGTAATATTCTTATAAAGATGACTGTCAGCAAACATATGTTGTGGATTAGCCATAATCTGTGAAATTTATGTAAAAATATAGTATGTTTAGTTTATTTTTATTAACGTTCCACCCCTAGCTCTGTGGTGGGGAGCAAGTGTATACTGTATGTATATGTAAGAGACATAACCTGTGAGTTGATAATGCGTATGGTGGTCTTGTTGCCCACATCATTCTCATAGCCCTCAGTGGGAGCAGCATTGAACCGAAGAACTGCATCATGAGAATCTATTGACACAATCACTCATTCATTAATTTTTTGCTTCATAATAAAGCCCAAGACAAGCCCAATACTACTACAACACATTAAAATAGAATATATATGTCCACAAGAGGTATCAAAAGGGGCAGCAACACGGTGCATGGTTAAATCACATGAGAATTGTTTAGACTGTTCTATATGACACACCAACAATAGCAGCGATGTTGTGGATTGTTTTCTGACAATCATCATCCAAAAGTTGCAGAATGGTTTAGACATTTTCAGGGGTTGTGCTCATTGAAGGTTTTCCTGATCGCTCTTGATGCATCTCAAAAGACTTGTTGCAGGATCGCTGTAAACTTGTCGAATCATAGGAAACATCTCTGTGGCAGATTTGCTCAAACTTACACAGAATTTCAAGTTCTCTCTTTGTTCTAACTTGCTGTACATGATGAAAAATTACTGAGCCACTGGTGTCCCACAAGGCTCAGTACTTAGTCCTCTTGTTCTCCCTCTATACCCGGTCTCTTGATGAGGTCATATCCTCACATAGCTTTTCATACCATTGTTCATGCAGAAAACAAACAACTTATTCTCTCCTTTCCTCCCTCAAACACTCAGGTTTCAAATTCACATTTTATTTGTCACATACACAGTTATACATGGTATGATATGCAGTGAAATTATTCCACCCGCCACTCAGTGTGTCTGGCAGACATCTCATCTTGGATGGCAGCTCATTAGATGAAACTTAATCTAAATAAAACCTAAAAAGTAAAACTGTACTGATGTTAAACTTCCTCTAGATGTGCATACAGCCAAGTCACTTACAATCTTCAATTTGGGTTAAAACGTCTCATGCTTTAAACAGGGGTTGCTTGTGTTGGTCAGGTCTAGACTCAACAACATTAAGTGGCAATAAAATGAAGTCAGCTGATGACCCAAATGTACTGAATGACCAGGTTATCACATCAATAGATTTTTTTTTTCCGTATTTGTTGCCTGATGATACAGGCATAATCCACTGCTTAAACTGTTAAAAAATGGTTTTGAGAATCATGTAAAATCATGCAAGACCCTCATGCTCCCATTGCTCTGGAATAGGGTCAATTTCATCACTCATCAGACCACATGACCTTTTTATCAAGTTGTTTTCTTATAGCCACACAGCTGCTCAATCCTAATCCTGTAAGTTCTGGTCACAATGACTGTGTGGAAATCCTCTTACTTTGACTATTATACATAGTTGTGATTGATTTTTTACAATGCAAATGTTCAAATGCAACTTTAATGTTTCAACATTGCAACATTTAAGTGTTCTTCATTCATGATTTGTTTCCACTATATTGCTTTCATGAAAACGATGCTTTAGAACTATCCTTTCAAGAAGAATTTTATGTAGAAGCACTCTTTGCCCAACTCCAGTAACAAAACTCCTTAGTTGGTTTCTTATTTTGATATACTGTAGGCCAATAATTTGAGCCTTCTGAAATGACAATTTTTTGTCAGAAAAAATCCAGAAAGTGTATTTTGTATTTATACACTGATATACATTTATATATTGCTTGATTAGAATGTAAAATGTATATGGACATTACTATTAAGTTTATCAAATGTTGGTCAGTAATAATATATCCTTCCTTGATATCTAAAATATATAACAATAAGGTTAATCAACACTTAGGAAAGTAGATTTGTTTACCTTAAATGACAAACTGGAACCACATGGAATCCGACTGCATACATATTATTTGTCTCTATTGCTGGAATAATGATAGTCTCTTGACCCTCTAGTATTTCTCAGGGTTTGCTTTAAATAATAAACATATCAACCAATATGACTTTATTTAACACTAGCCACTTACCAATTTCTCTCCCAAGGGAAGATTGGAGAATTGCACCAGCAGAGGAAACAACAGCACATGTCTTGTAGGGGCCTGTGGCCTGTTCCAGAGGTTGACGAGGTACCAGCTTCTGCCATCCCAGACTGGCAAAGGGCTCCTCATTCCCAGTCAGTGTCCTGAGCTGTTCATTCTTTAGCTGGCACAGGAGCTTCTTCTGGTTTTTCTCAATCTTCAAGTGTCCTGTGTAGGTCACATTGTATTGGTTGATATCAGTATATGTCTTCTTGACTTTCTGAAGATCTGAACTTAGCATGTCAGAAGATGCCATGCCCATCCATAGTCCTCTAAGCACTTTAGCTGCCCAGATGATATGCAAATTCAAATTCTTCTGCATTTCAGGAAGCACAATAGCTCTGGAATGATGACGATCTTTCTCCTTCAGCTGTTTAGTCATGGTGCTGTTTTCCACATGGGGGACAGAAATGGGCCTCATGCTTACCTGGGTGGAAGCTGAGTCTATAAAACTGGGAAAGGAAATCAAGTTGGAGTTTGTGTTCTGGTAGAAGAAAATAAAGAAGAGCAGCACCCAGGCTACTATACCCAATAAAAACAGCTTCTGATGTTTCTTCTTCTTCATCCTATATTGTCAAGCTAGGCTCACCTCAACATTCCGTCCTGAGAAAGGGAAAGGAAAGGAAAATAATGCCTTATGTCCATAGACTAGGTTTAAAAACAAAAACATATGATATTTGGTGGGATTTACCACTGTTAGGTTGGATAAATGTCATCCAAACAATTAATTTGCAATGCTACCAATTTTATTGAAGATGTGGCTCAAACATTATGCATACCTAATTTTTTTCTTGCATAGACATGCATGGTTTTCCTATCTCTGTCTGCAGATCTGTCCAGTATTCCACTGGTATTGCACATCATGCTAGTGTTGACACAATAAGCAGTGTGTGGGGAAAAGTATAGATGTCAGACATCTTGTTGTTTTTGTGATTTAATATGCTTCAAGGGCAATTCTAAATATGCAGGTATGTATAATTAAGCAATAGTCATAAAAAAAGATTTGCAAAACAAAAATGATAGGGTCAAAAGTAACCACACACAACAAATGAACAGAATGTCTTTTTAGCAGCATTATGGTTGAGGTTTTGGTTCATTCCTCTTGGAAAATCATAAATTCACGATGTTATCTCACTATCATAGTACAGCTATGTGCCAATTGAACATCCCTGACAATTATAACATTACAGTAATAACAGCTAGAACCAGACAAAGCAAACAACAGCTTCACACAAAAACACACACACACGGAGCATGCATCATGTCTCTAACATAAAACGCTTGAGCAACTTGAAACTAATTCTACCACAGTGCTTTCGTTACAGTATTCCACATAGCTCTGTAATAGCTCTGTCTATAATATGATGTTTGCAAAACTTCCAATTCGTATTTCACATACGTACGTATCACGGACATTAAGAGATGCAATTCATTACTTCCGGAGTAATTACAATAACAGTAACAAGGCGTAACCATTTTTATTTCATTTTCATCTCAACATTCTACAAAAATCCCCAGAACACATTTATACAGGCATGCCAGCCTGCTGATTTAAACAGGAAGCATTTTCACTTCACAAGAAATATGATTGGCCCTGCTGAACTTGTCCGCTTTTGCTCAAAAAACTGGCACCAACGTGTTGTGCATTGATCCAAATATAGAATTTTAAAGCTTGTAAAATAATGTTGTATAGCTGGTTTCCAATTAAACATTTTATGTTAGACAACCTTGTATCACTTGTACACTGTGATCAGAGTATAATCACATGAAATGTAGTTTAGCAAATTCAAAAGCATTTGTAAATATAACTAAAGCACTGAACATTATGACTGTGCACAGTAGTTTTAGTTATTATTTAATAAACTAATGTCTTCTAATTAATGTCTTCTGTAAAAATTCTGACCTGAATATAATGATTTTAAATGTCACTATGTAATGCACTATATAATTGTAATTTTGTATTGTAAAAAAGAACCGTATTTCATTGAATTGTGGGGGAAAAAACACTTTTGCAGCACAACATTATAAACAATGAGAATTAAGTTGATATGCAGTACCAGGCACTACTCACTGTATTCTGTGCCAGGCCTCTTGTTTGAGTTCATAGTAAGCTTACAAAGTATTAAAGTCGCTCAGATAAGGGGTTTCTGTGTGTGTTTGTGTGTGTGTGTGTGTGTGTGTGTGTGTGTGTGTGTGTGTGTGTGTGTGTGAACATCCGTTTTTTTCATTCCCCTCACACTATTTTTAAGTTCCTCAAATATTGGTTAACTGTGAATTAAAGTTCATTTTTCATTGAA
>JAQMYG010000036.1:28377217-28393714 GCA_030014215.1 Clariallabes teugelsi | reverse complement strand
CGAGAGAAAAACTGTTAAAATCCTCGTTCGCCTTCTCAGCGTTAGGTAGCGAGTGACGTCATGATTTGAATCTGCGCGCGCATTGCGCGCGACCGGGGAAACATAGGGAAACTGAATTTCTTGTTTCAAGAGATGTCTTAAGTAAATTAACGATTCCCTTGAAAACCAATACCGCTCTTTCAAATAATCATTAGGAAATGAAAAGACATCAATACGCGGTTTTATAACTCTCTCCCGTATAATCGAATAATCTGTACCTCCACGTCCACACGATCATCATCAAAAGGGCGCGCTATGCTCAATAACCTTCTGAAACAAACTGACCCTGGAACATAACCTGCTACCGAGCAGGTTATCTTCAGAGAGTAAGTTGCTATGGTTACATACATACCTAGAAAATTACCTCCGTTTTTGGAACCGAAAGTTGAGGTTATCCACTAACTTG
Source organism: Clariallabes teugelsi (assembly GCA_030014215.1). Classification (NCBI taxonomy): domain Eukaryota; kingdom Metazoa; phylum Chordata; class Actinopteri; order Siluriformes; family Clariidae; genus Clariallabes; species Clariallabes teugelsi. Next base: position 28,393,269 of record JAQMYG010000036.1, on the reverse strand, counting down.
CCCTCAAACTTACCCGTAACCTGCTTTCTGGAATACCCCCCAGGTTATGTTAAGCAGGCTTTTGTTTAGTTTAGTTTAGTTGGCATTTGTTTTGTGGAGCTGTTTAAGTTAAGTTTACATCTGTTTTGATCTAGTATGTGTTGTAGTTTGTCTCTTTGTCTGTGTGTCTATAGCGTAAGCTTAGCCTCTAGTGTGGTTAGCTCCTAGTTTTGTTATATTATTAAAAGATTTGTAAGCCCTTGCCCTCTGCATCTATGCCTCTCCCACCATCAAGCCCACATCCCAACCCCTACAAACCATGACAACGGTATGTAAAAGTTGGTAGTGTTTGGATCTTAACTGCATAAAACCCTGAATGGTGTCATCAAAAATGGGAAAAAAAACTTTTTACATATAGCTTTAACAATTTTTGCAGCTTCAAAAATGCTTTTAATATACAAGTTATAAATAATAAGACGACATGACATAAATTGTTGGCTAAATGTGTTTAATTACACTTTATCATTCTGAGCAGCCATTATGTAACTCAAGTAAAAAGAGTCCCTGTACAGAGATTTGTAAGTTAAGCATATGTTCAGTTTTCTGATGAAGACAATGTCCGTCTATAAAGTGACAGTTGCAGCATAGCCAAAGAACCAGACACATTTTCTGCAAAGCCTGTATACATGATGCTTGATTACTGTGGCTCTAAATCTAATCTTGTTTAAAAAAAATAAAATAAAATAAAAAGGTTCATATTTAATAAACTGATTAATTACTGAAAATTAAACTGCTAATTACACAAGTCCATCTGCGATTTACTACATCTGAATAGGAACCAATGACAATATGTTGTGAAAATTTAGCAAATCCTTGATACAGCAGCTAAGAAAATGCACACAGTGTAAGGGAATATGTATACTCGCTATAATACTTATCATGCTCAGTGTTGATTGAAGCCTGGAACCTATTCCAGGGGACTAGGAACACAAGATGTGGTACCTATCCATCGCACACTTAATCACACACTATATGGGCAGTTTGGAAATGTCACTTAGCCTACAATGTAAGTCTTTGGCCTGTGGGGGGGGGAAACCGGAATACCCAGATGAAATCGAAAGCTTTTCTGGGTACTCTGGATGAGGAGTTTGATTGGATGGCCAAAAGTATTGAAACAAAAGCGAAATTTTATGATTTAATGACATTATTATTATTATTCCTTTTTAATAATGACAACCAAGATAATATCATTTAGAATACAACAATCACTATTTAGTATGAAGTCTAAAACCTGCTGGATCCGGCTGGGCATAGAGTCATAAAGACATCTGCAGTACTCTGGTGTCACTCGCTCAATCCATGCCTGCTTGATTGCTTCCTGTAGATATTTTACAGAAGATGGTTTCTTTGACTGCGACTGCCTTCTTCACCATTGTCTTCACCATTGTGCCACAGTTTAATATTGGGTTTAGGTCAGGAAATGACCCAGGCAATTGCCCCAGAAGCTAAATACCATTCTCACATAGCCTTTTTTTTTGCTAGTTTGCTAGAACTAATTGCTTGAACTAATTATTGACATCACCTGTTTTTTTGCACCGGGAGAAATACTGTATAATGCCTGCCACATTTTGTCTTAATACATTTGGCCACCACTGTAGATAAATCTTTCCATATTCCTCTCCTCCCACCAAATTCTAAAGAGTTACATGCATAATCTTAGCTTTAAGAATACAGGCTTCACAGATGATGTTAGGACAAGAAGAAATGTAAGTCAGAAATTCTAAGCATTATTGCAATTTTAATCACTTACTGTATTTATTTTTTGAATACATTCCAAACTCTACTGATGTTAAAAGCTGGTGATATCCATGTGAAAGTTCTGTGCCTGCCTACGTCTTGTTGAGGCAGACCTTCTTCCTACTGAACAGATCACACTTAGCAATATTAAAGAAAACGTACATAAACAGAAAAAATATGCTCCCTTAATTAAGTTGCCAAACATTTCTGTGTTTTACATATTCACTTCATGTTTATAAAAGTGTGCATAAGAATTTGGTCAAACGTGTGATGTCTTGCTTTACTGGAATGGATTTCATTTTTATGTTTAGGGTTATTATTTCAAAAGTCACACTGAATGCTTGATGCTTAAGCGCATTAGCCCCAAGCCAGTTATTAGTGCTGGAGCTTGAACTGAGCCACCTCTATGCTAACTTTACTTTAGTGTCTGGCTCGCTGTCTTATCAGCCTTTCTAGTTCTTTATATCTGGTCTTCTGTGATCATGGAATGTCATGAAGTACATGTAGAAGCACAAAGGCAAATGCCGAAGGCAGAAAGTAAAGTGTTCCAAAATACTTTTACGGAATTAAATAACAGTATAGCTAAAACTGTTTAACTGCATGTAGATTAAAAGCCTGAGTCCACTAGGAAGAACGGTTTTAACCATAAAGGGTCCAAAAATAACAAACAGAAATGTGTAATGTCTAAACATCCTTTTTGTTTTCGATTTAAAACAACACACAATGATAAAGATAAGTGAAGATTATACAATGTGTTAATTATTATTGCAATAATAATATGAATTGGGAAATACCAAAACATGGAGAGGCCTATTAGATGTATAGCAAATCAGCACTCATTGCTTTGTGATAAGTTTTTACATTGTGTGGATAAATCACGGTATTGACTTAACGTAATACTCTTAACATACTGCAAGCTAAATTTTAATCTGGTTTTATCCACCGTAACAAATCAAACTAGCTATTGAAGATAATTGACTGAAGAGCAATCCATTAGTTTTGTCCACATTGTTACCTAAGGATGGGATGTGGTCAGGGAGGGATGTGGGTCTATTGCTGTTTCCCTATGGTATTTTAAAAAATATATTGCTTTATAATTGTACACGGGCTGTTCAAGTCAAACCGGGACTTTCTTGTGAACGAAGGCATAAAACCGATTAACATTTCCAGAAATGTCTTCAAGCACAGTACAGTGATGTGACTCTTAGCTGCAGTAAAACATTTAGAATGTTTTTAAAGAACACTGTACATCTGCGAATGATGCTCCAAACCAGTTCCACATGTTTTGGTTATTAAAGGAGTTCCTGGGACTCCAATGTTTCAGACATGAAGCAGGCAGTCCAAGCATGGCTCCAGCGTACTAAGAGAATTTTCTGTCTTGATGGCATCCAAGCACTAGTGAAACATTAGTGTAGCAGGGGATTATATACTGTAGAGAGATAAAAGTTGTTTTTATTCTCATAAACGTGTTCTGATATTCTGCACAATCAAAAGTTCTGGTTTGACTTGAACATTCCTTGTAATTAAAAATAATAACAATAACAATAATAATAATAATAATAAAGTTAGTGGACTCAGCCTTTTATGACTAGACCTTGTTTATCTTTTGCGCACCAGTAAATGCATCATAGATAATGTGTACTGTGCTGATAAAAACTAACAAACAAACAAAATCCAATTGTGCACTATATATAAAAAACAGGCCTTAAAGCCACATTGACCAACACACGCATATACATATTTGATCTGACTTCAACATTCAAACACAAACTGAATGTCATACAGTATGCTGTAAGTTCCTGCACCTCCTGAGAGGAGATGCTGGTGATGTTCAGTTTAGTGCTCAGTGTTTCCTCCTTATTTAGAGGAAGCGCAAAGTCTCTGAATCCAGCAACAAGCTATGAGTGAAAAAAAAAAAACTGTGATTAACCCTAATGTTCTGTTAAAATAACACTTATTCTTTGGAAACTAAAATGTTCTATAAAAGTGAATTAGATTAGTAAAATTACTTTGTTTTAATTCTTCCATCTCTTCTAACATGGTCACATTCACTGGGCTTTTATGTGTCTGTTTACGCAAATATTTAAAAATAGAATTATAAACATACTCTGTTCACTTTATTAGGAACACCTACACAATCAGTCAATCATGGGGCAGCAGTGCTACAAATAAAATAAGGCATACACGAGTCAAGCGCGTCAGTTCATGTTCACATCAATCTAAATGGAGAAAAATGTGATCTTGGAGACTCTGATTATAGCATGGCTGTTGATGAGTTGGTTTAAAGTTTCCATATTTCATTATTTCTTCAACACAGATCTAAGAGATTGTCTGGTAATGCTCCAGCTGAAATATCCCTGATTTATTTTTATGCCTAAAATTCCCTTTATTTCACTCCTCATCTAAATGTGCGACTGTGATGTCTATGTAAATGAGCTATTGCTGAGCCACGTCCCATCTGTGAACAGCTAGTCTGGGGTACACATATGATGTCACAATAGGGGTAATCAAATTGGCTTGTTTAAATCCACATTCAACACAAAATTGGCACATTTGAGACCCGTATGAGTGTCTCTAAATGACTAAAAAGTGAATTATGCATAATAAGTTCCTTTTAAAGTATTTCTTGATACTGCTGATTTCCTGGGTATTTTACACTTTTACACCCCTTTATAATTTACAGAGAAACTGGCAAATTAATAAAAGTAAGTAATAAAAAGAAAAGAAAAAAACCAAATGAGCTACAGTTCTGTGGCTGGAAGCACTAGAAGCACCTTGCTGATAAGAAAGATTGAACGACAATATCCAGATTGACTGATTTGATTATAGCATAATAGGTGTTCATTATAAAATGGTCAGTGAGTGTATATCAGAAAATATATTTCCGTAAAACAGAAAATCAATTGGTAGGAGATGGTTTCTCCCTTAAAGTTCTATGTATACCTCTATAACTGGCAGTTTCCCATTAAGAAAATGGACGGTATCTTTAGATAATTAGAACATTTAACCAATCCAAAACCCATCCAAAAATCTCCATGCACCAGCATAATTTTAAGTGTATAGTAAACAGAACATATGGGTTAAGCCAGATAACTGTAATTGCCTTCATTGAGACCCCAAATATCTGTGGACCCGTTTCAATTCTCCTTGCAGCAGAATGAATGATTCTTCACACCACCAGATGGCAGCATTTGTGATAAAGTGCATGATCCACTAGATGGCGCCAAAATCAAATATGCTGATGCCTATAAATGATCACTCTGTAGAACACTAGGGACACTACAACAGCCAAAAATCACACTCCAGTAAGGTAAAAAAAAAATGTCCAAAGCACATCCAGATTTTGCTTGAAAAATTGTTTTCTGTTCATTAGAATGACAGGATTTATTTCAATCCTTTCCCACATTTATATCCATATACCGAAGCCTTCAGTTTCCCTTTTCAAAATGATTTTGTATGGCTCCTGGACTGGGTACTTGAGCATCGCATGTCATGAAAGTGTGGATAAATTCATGTTGATCTGTAAATTGAAAAGAGGATAGCGAATGCAGACGCTACTGACGCCAATGAAAGCGGGTTTTCTGATTGTCAATGAAGACTGAGCAGACATCACTGCTGGGCAAGCATCGCGTTCCGGTTGGCCTTCATTTTCTCCACTCTTTTGTTCAGGTGGCAGTTGCTGGCCTCTAACTCATCAATACGGTCCAGAGCTGATCTCAGCTAGAAATGGGAAGAAAATGCAAGAACAAATAAATCTAATGTCAGGAAGTTAAGTCAGGAACATATACCAATCAGCCATAACATTACAACATGACTTCTCATGACCTCTAAACATTAAGCCCAATACTGTGTGTGTGTTCTCCTTGTGCAACCTGGGCATCTCGGGCCCCTCAGAGCATGACTTGACATGACCTCTAAAGGTGTGCTGTGGAGTCTGGCACCAGGATGCAAAGGTGAATCGTTTGGGTGCTGTAGGTTGCAAGGTGGGGCCTCCATGAAACAGGATGGAGAAGATTGCTATTACTCAAATAAATTTGCTATGACTCAGCCTTGAACTCTTTGCCTGCTAAGGCCCATATGAAGAAGACTGTGGTGATACCTTTCTATTGTGGTCAGAATTGACCATTTTGGTGATTTGTGCTGTGTTGCCTTTTTTTTGAGGAATCAGACTGAATGGTCTGCTGGCCTTTGGTCCCCGTGGGCATGAGTGAGCCTTAGGTGCCCATGATCCTGTCAGCAGCTAGCTGGTATATAGTTTTTAAACAGTGTTATTCATGTCACGTGTCTGTGGTAATCATGTTGTGGCTGATCCAATGAGCTTCAGCAATGTTCCTCTGTCAGCTGGATGAATGAATCACACTCAGAAAAAATAATAAGAAGTTCAGTCACCATGATTTAATAATGGACCTGAAATGCTATAATGGCTTATTTTTCAGCAAATATCTGAATAGTAATTCTCAGCCACATATGCAACGTCTCAGGTTCAAAATTTACATTCAGTAAAACAATAAGAAAAGGCAAAAGAAAATTTTTATCATAGTCATAGAGAACAAATTGCAAACTGCTTGATAGATGAATATTAGTGGATATTGAATGATTTAATGTGCACAGCAAATTTATTTATATCAGATTCAACTGATTTTTGAAAACACTTCAATACATGCAACAGATATTAGATATTAATTTATAGCTGATAAATGTGCACATAAGCAGTAAACACAACAGTTGAGTGATTTATTTAGTGTCTCCAAAGTTCTACCCTTATATTGTAGATGTTGCTTCTCTATAATAATTACAGTTCCTAGAAATGTGTGCTTAAAGCCTTGCCCATACTGGCAGAAATACCCATATAAATTTGACAAATCATTGCACATAGTGCCTAGTATTAATTACAATCGAGTGGTCATCCTTATACCTGATTTAAAATCCAAGTACTCTAAAGTTTGCGCAGTAAAGTACAGCTCGGTAGTGAAAACAACAGTGTCAGTTATGACGTGTAATGTGTCTCGCGTGCATCATTTAAACAATGACAGCTAGCAAACCAGGAAGGTTAACAGGCTTCTTTAGAAACCATGGCAGATGCAACACCAGGGGACAGTGTACACTTAGGAAAGCACAATCTGTTGACTGATAGCAGAGACTGAGGATGCCAGCCCTCCCTCCCTAAGAGCACAGACAATTTGCCTGTCTTGGACTCCTGACCACAGATGGCTGTGGTATTGTCAGGATTTGAATTTGTGATCTCCGGACAATAGGATGAAACCTTTTCACTGTGCCAGCCGAGAGCCAAGAGCATGTTTTTTGAACTTCTGCTCATACGCAACAGGATAGCTCAGACGTACATGACTGATTAATGCTGCTCTCTTGACTCCTTGGACACAAGTGGCTGTGGTTCTCTGGTTTGACTTTGAACTCTCTGACCAAAAGCATGAATGTGAAAACGTGAAACAGCTTAAACTTGTTCGATTCTGTAACTCACATGTCTAACATTGCTGACTAAGCAATCTCTACTAGCTTTTATGCTAATGGCCATGCCTGCTTTGATATATGATATTGAGTTTACAGAATTCCCAGTGGAAAAAGAAATCTTCTGTTCTTGACAGATGACTGACTGAACTCCTTAGCTTTACAAATTAGCGTGAAGAGTCAATGCATGACTACTATGACTAAAGTGCAGTGCTGACCAATCAGTAATGAGTTTATTGATTATCAGTGTGCTCCTGTTCACACAGTACCTCTCTCTGCAGTTTACGTTTATCCACTTTCAGCTCGTCTTCCACTTTCTCAGCTGTTTCAGATGCTGTTTTGTAGCGTGCCACCTGCCCCTCCAGTCGAACGATCTGAGGAGTAAAAAAATAAGAAATTATGAAATGAATCTAAAATTCTACGATTAATAATTACTGTGTTTAATCACTTATTGTTAAGGTTTTCTTTTACTCATTTCTGCGACCCACATTTTGTTCAAGAGCTGTAACCTCCTGCTCGGACTTCACCAGCTTAAACTTCAAGTCGCTGATTTGCCTATTTGCATCTCCTGTATTGAAGAAGTAAGATAATAAATAATATTTAAATGAATGCTGACTGTAACATGACAGAAAAACAACATAGCAGCATAACTTAATATTCAGTACAGCAAAGTACCAGCTCTTGGTCTAGTCTTAGAGTTATTTTGCATATTACTTTAAGTAGAAATGCATACTGAGACACCATCATTACTGGCTCCTGTGTAAATCACTTTGGATAAAAGCATGAAATTTAGACAAAACAAAGTGTTCAAGAGCAGTCCAGTGGCATCTGGTTATAAAATGTCTGATTTATTTCATACAGTCCATTTAAGACCACCAGGAAACACATGTACTGTAAGTGACAAATCTATACAGTACTTCTGTGGTAACTCATTTTGAGGTGATTCTCCTGTGAAATAACTGTACTTCCACCAAGAGCTCTTCCTCCAACAGTTATATCATTAAAAGTACTAACGGTACTTTTGAGTATGCGTAAAAAAAATGGCTTTCCTGATTAAAGCTGGTGATAAAAGGGTCCTTCAAGGAACATGGATGTCCTTGTACTGTATATTGTATATGTATATGTAATTATGGATGTACAACCATTTACAACTTGCTCATATTTTGTGTAAAAAATTTTTTTTAAAACAAATAAATAAATAAATGAATAAACTGGGTCCCTATCTTTTTTAGGAATGAAAGAATAGCTGAAACACTTTTCCTTTATGGTACAGTCTGGGTCATTAGCTGGTAGACAGTAGTCTAATCCCAGACCTAATAAAGCAGCTCAGACCAAGCATTCAAACATCACTGTAGCAATATGTTGAAAGATCAACAAATGCAGAGACTTTTAGACTGTATATACTGTATAGTACACCATCAGCCATAACATTAAAACCACCTGCCTACAGTATATTGTGCAGATCTCCCTTGTGCCACACCTGGACATGGTGCCAATCCATCGCAGGGCAAACACACACTATGGGCAATTTGGGAATGCTGATTAACCTAATCTGAATGTCTTTGAAATGTGGGAGAAAACAAGACTACCCTGAGGAAACCCACCAAGCACAGAGAGAACATGCAAACTCCATGCAGACACACCCAAGGCGGGAATCATATCCGGACCCTGGAGGTGCAAGGCGACAGTGCTAACCACTAATCCACTGTGTCGCTTATTGGTGTTTGTATATATAAAAGAAAAAAATATTAAAAATCACTCATCTTTGATCTGATAAGTAAAGTGACAATATGGCCAGTCAACAGAATGATGGACAGAAAAATATGCATGTATTCTCCATTTCAATAAAAAAAAAAAGTTCATACTTTTATACATTTATTTGTTCATACTTTGTGGCATTAGTCAAACAATGTAATGGGAAATGCCACAGACAAACAAAACATAACCACTCCAAATGAATGTCTTTATTTTATAGTCATGAACTAATGACTAAAGATTCAAAAATAACTGCTCTCATCTTTCAGTCATTTTAGTCAGATAGTGACTGAGATCTTCACCTAATGTTTTTAATTTGTGGCTAGTTTAAGTAAATAAATAAATAAAATACAATAAAAAAGATCTCTCTATTGATAGTCTCTCTCCACTCCTGCAAATGATGTAGCTTAGCTACCTAGCTAGCCAAAATTGGCTAACGTTAATCAAAGAACATCAACTACTGCCAAGTTGTACACTATAGTACATGGCCAAATATAAAGTCTCTGTCTTTTTCTCACCCTCTACCCATTCAAGTTCTGCTTGATCTATATCAGACCCCATCTGGTCGTCGCTACAGAGCACCGAACACTGGGACAGTCAGGCACAAGAACAGTTTTTTCCCCCAGACAATTTACATGAACAGTTAAACATTCTTCTCACTGTGCAATAAATATATGTGCAATATTGTGTGCAATACCACTGTGTAATATACTGTGCAATACCACAGATATTGTCACCCAGCCAAACTCAGCCAGTATTATCAGATAATGCTAGCAAAGCACATCAGTATATTAACCCCCAGGTTTAAATCCAGTATAAAACAGTATGTCTAACAGTATGTCAAGTTCACCTGGTTACATTATGAAAACTGTTCATTTGATTTGGCTCATTAATATTTTGTGTTTAGGACCTAAAGGCTCCTAAGGAGTTATGTTTACATAGAGCCGTGTTAGTTCCATACCTGGTCCCTCAAAAAAGGTTTAGGTGAAGCTACACGGTCCTCTATGTGTCCAATTTGATATGTACCTACAGTACTACAACCAATACGGATAATCTCACACTTCAGAAAGAAAGTTATTCGTTTGGATAATGATGTTTAATCTGCACTGAATGTAAAGAAGTTTGTACATGTGAAGACATTTAAATTTCAAAATCTGCTGTTGCACTTTTGAATGAAATATATGTTACATTACAGTCTCTTTTACATTCAATGTACCATACAAAAACAGATTTGAATTAGTAGATGTGTCAAATACAAAAATGAACAGGTATAATTAACATATCTTACTCTGCAAGTCGATGATATGTGAGTCTATGTTGTTCTGGAGGTCATCTTCATGTGGACTTACTGCTTCATTCGTGCCATTCCTCTGCTTTTGTTCCACAACTGCTTTCAGCTTTTGAACCTGTACACCCACATACACCCACACACACCAGGGATTAGCTAAATGAGCACAAAATGTACCAGCATTTGTGAAAAAAAGATGTAACTTACCTGTTCAAGCAAACTCTCCCTTTCATCCACCAGCTTCCTCAGTCTGATCTCTGAAAAATTAAACATACAAATGACAATGAGAACCATGATACACTGTAAATGCAATTATAAAATGGACCAGTTAACTGTGTCTGCCTATTAATGTCTGTCTTTTCTTTATCTTCTATACCGCTTTGTCCCATATATAAGGTCATGGAGGGCCTGGAGCCTATCCCAGAAGGCTTAGGGCACAATGTGAGGTACACCCTGAACTGGGTGCCAATGCATTGCAGGGCACACATGCACACACCACACACTCATTCACACACTATGGGCAATTTGGGAATGCCAATTAGCCTAATCTGCATGTTGTCTTTGGACTGTAGGAGGAAACCAGAGTACCAAACTCCATGCACACAGACCCCATGGCAGGAATCGAACCTGGACCCTGGAGGTGCAAGGCGACAGTGCTTACTACTACACGACCACGCCACCATTAACATGTTTAGTATTTTATTTCATATTTTACATGCATTAAAAGCATAATATCAGTCAATTTATTACATATTCTCCTTTAAAAATATACTGAAAAGTAGAAAGAATTTTTAAATCAATGTTACCAAGTTAAAAATAAAAAACACACTTCACTCACTGTCCACTTTATTAACAATGCTTGTACATTCATGCATTTATCCAATCAGCCAATCATGTGGCAACAGCACAATACATAAAATCCCAGCGGACTTCAAGCAACTTGGATTCTGTGCCACTCCACTCTTCTTCCAGTCTCTTGAACCTTGATTTTCTAAAATAAAATCTAAAAAGGAATGCAACAGTTGTAGCCTGTTTCCTGAAGACGTCTGTGCATTGTGGCTCTTGACGCACATCTCCATCCTCACTCCACTGCTTGTGACGCTCACTCAGTCTTGAGATTAACTTTGTTTTACATTCTTCTTAAGGCTGCGGTCATCCCTGTTACTTGTGAAACTTCTCCTACCAAACATTTCCTTTCCATGAATATGATTTGACACATTTATAGCAATGTCCTTCTGGCGCAATCCTCCCATTTTCTCGATTTTCCAGATTCCTGATGCAAACCTCCCATTTTATCCAGACTTGGGATCGGCACTGCATCCAAATTGGAAAAATTCTAATATTTTGCGATTTGCTGGATTTCTTGAGCTGTAAGAGGCAATGATCTAAATGTATATGATATTATTTCTTTTTTTAGACATACTGTACTTGCATTGATTTTAATAAAACATATTGAATAACATGTTTTCAGGATGTACAGTAATCACTATGCTCTAATTATAATTACTGCTATTATGAATGCTGTTCATTCATGTCACATTTTTTAAAGTAAACTAGTATAAAAATGTTAATGATTTAACATTTCATTCTCGCTCTGGATAAGAGCGTCTGCCAAATGCCTAAATGTAATTAAATATGTTAAATTGTTTACTGTAGTGATCACAGTGTAGAAAATCAACATGCATGTTCTTACTATTAATATTCCAGTGATTTCCTTTAAAATGTGTGTTTACTGAATAACAAAATCATACATTTGACTCAGTGGATGCATTAATAAAATAATCATACATAAAAATAAACAAATAAGTACATTAAATTTACTTCCAAAAGACTGAGCAGCTTAAGTATAAAGTATATACAGTAAGTATTAAGCTTTGAAGTGTAAGGTGAAAAATGTTATTTAATTTAACATTGTATTTATTAGCAAATTTCAATGCATAAAATAATACTGAAATTCTAATTTAGATATTGGTTACACCCTTTTGTTTCAGAGGGCCAGAATGATTTCCTTCTGAACCAGTGGAGATTTCCTGTATACTTAACCTTTAGAGGTTTTAAAGGGTGTTCCTGCATTACATTAAACAATAAAAAAGAAGTAAATATTTTACAGTTTCATTTTTTAATTATTATTATACCATTTAAATTATATTGTTAAAAATACTTTTTATTTTAATAATATTTAATAATACTTTTTTTTTACAATCTTCTTCAGAGTTGCTGTTTTTGTTCAGCCGATTCATTTAGTAGAATGATACAAATTCCATGTCACAAACTATTACACATCTTTTCTAAAGTTTCTAAAGAAAAAAATATTGTACCATTTTCATTGAATCAAATGGGCTAATTTTAAATCGCTGTATAATTAGACAATCAAAGTTGCAGTATAAGAAAAAAGGTGCAGTATAAGAGAATAAAAAATATTTTACTATAAGATATATTTACAGCACCTTCCAAAAGTTTTAGAACAGCAAGGCCTATTATTTGTTTTTTATTGTACTATTTGGGTTTGAGATTAAAGGATGAAGATGAGGCGATACATCAGAATTTAAATTTTAATTTCCTATAGTTGTGTTAAACAAGTCAAAACATGGAACCATTTGTGGTAGACCACCCATTTTTTTGATGAGCACAAGCATAGGAACAGATTAAAATAAATTCAAGCAAATAACTTGTAATAATATTAGGTTAGATACCCCTTGCTTGTAATAACTGCATCGAGCTGATAATTAGTCAGCCTGTTCCATAGAGAGCTGTGACATTACCTCTATTGTTTGCCACCAATGAGCTGAAAATGTTTTGGAACATGAACAGATCCTTTCTTTTACTACACTTTGGCTTTTCCATCAGTTTGGCAGAAGGTAATCCTGGTTCCAGAGGTTTTCTGGCTCATTTCTGTATTCCATTCCAAATTCCAAACTGGCCTTCTGATTCTTATTGCTGATGATGGTTTGCATGGTGTGGTGTGGCCTTTATATTTAATCTTCTATTTTTAAAATTGTGGACTGTGATACCTTCACCCCTGCCCTATGGAGGTTATTGATGATATCAGTGACTGATACTTTGGGCTTTTTCTTCATAATTCTCATAATGTATCTGGCATCAACTGCTGTTGTTTTCCTTGGCCAATCAGGTCAGGTTGTTAGTAAACCAATGGTTTCTTGCTTTGTCATTGTTGTCATTGGCTAAGCCCAATGCTTATCCATTCTCTGATCAGTTTACCCTATTTTCTTATCTTCAAAATGATTTTTCCCCCCATAGGAAGCTTTCTGGTTGATCATTTGAAACAAAAATACAGCATTCATAGGCAAAACCAAGAATAGCCTTTCAGAGATATTAACTATTTAATCAAACAAACACATCAATATGAAATTACTGTATGAAGAGATGAAACCTAAAATTGTAATCTCATATAAATGTTTACATGTCAAACCCAAATGTCTTCAATGTACAGTAAAACCAACAGAATTGCTCTTGCTGTTCTTATACTTCTTATACTATGTGCTTTTGATTAAACAAGTTAATACTTGAACTGTCATACTGTTAATAATCATTAAAAGTTTAGCCTGAGAAAGTCTGAGAATCTAGAGATTGAGTTTTATAATAGAGTGAACTCATTTGCTACCAGAAATGATGTCGAGTATCAGGTATGCTCTATTCATTATTTCAAACTCCATGGTGGAGTATATTTCCATTTTAAACACTTTCTATTATTTGGCTGCATGAAAGTAAAAGGTTAGGATACAGAACATTCCTGTCCTCCTTTGTTCCTAAGCCTCATAATGTTGTGTTTTGTGTCAGCTCCAGCAGGGCTCATCTCACCCTGACCCTCAACTCTGGCTGTATCTATGACATCAACGTCCAGTGCCAAAGCTTCTTGGCAACTGTCTAAAAATGATGCAATGCCTTTCTCCTCCACAGGGCTGATAATCAAGCAATTTTGAACATCCCCTGATTCAAGTTCCAGCTCTGTTCCAGACTCCTGCTCACTGCTTACAGAAAGATCCTGGCTTCTGGTCCTGATGAGCTCTACATCTGTGGTGGGAGTGGGTTTTCTGGAATCTTGATAGCTTTTAGTGGTGTCAGGTAGCTCCATTTTCTCAAAGGTTTGTTCATCGACTTGGTTTGCATGACTCGTAAATTGGAATGATGAAAGTGCTTCATTTACTTCTCGAGTCAAAAGTTTTTCTGGGACTTCAGTTGCATTTGTGTTCTCCTCTATCCAAGGTTTTTCCACCTCCTGGTTTTGTTTGTTCACATATTTTACCACATGTATGATGCCTTCGATTTGAGCAACCACACTTTCTTGAAGTGTTTCATCTGGCAGATGTTCAAGACTAACTGACATACTGCTTTTAAATTCATTTATTTCGGGAGCTCTGTGGTCCTCTTGAATCTGTACATCACTGCAAGATGCTGTTGTACTAGAATCCATATCTTCAGCTCTTCTTACTTCTGCATGAGTCGCTATCATGATTTTTTCTTCCATGCATATGATGTCCATTTCAGCCACTTGATCCTTAGAAGGTCTCTCTGGAACATCATTAGCAAAATATGAAGGTGTGCATGAAAACATTTTTTTTCTGATTGGTGTAGATAAACAGGGAAGCCAATCACTGGGGTGGGTCAATGAAGAAGGAAAAGGAGAGATGACAGTTTTCTTTTGCTTTTCAGATAGAATACTGTACAATTAAAAATGCTGAAAGAGACACTAATTTATTAGTTAATCAAAACAACTAAACAAACATAAAGCAACTGGTTAACTCAGCACAGGATTCATATTCTGCAGACAAAAAATTGGATGGTTAAAGCACACTAAATCACATTTTATTCTGCAATACGCTCTAATTTCTAAAAAGAAATGAAGTGACAATAAATCCGAATTTTTAACCATTGGAATGATTTGTTTATTGCAAAGCAGTTAGTTTTATTTACGAATATTGCAGAAGCTATTGTCTGAAATAACATGGTCTTACCTAAAATACTGTCAGCACTCATAGTCGGTGTGTCTTGAGCCGATTCTATGCGTTCAGGTCCATTAGTCATGTTGCTTCCTGTCTCGCCATTTGTCGTCGCCTCAGATCCAAGAGATATGCCATGT
Organism: Clariallabes teugelsi; assembly: GCA_030014215.1. NCBI lineage: Eukaryota > Metazoa > Chordata > Actinopteri > Siluriformes > Clariidae > Clariallabes > Clariallabes teugelsi. The sequence continues at coordinate 28,377,886 of JAQMYG010000036.1, read as the reverse complement.
TTCTGAGAAAGTAGAAAGATTTTCTTATTTTTCCAGATTAAACACGCATACACAGGCCTGACAGCTGTTCCCATATTCAAAATTGCTCTACCTTTAGAGCATCCCTGAGCCGGAAAACCTCATGCCTCAGTGCATCACGTTCATCTTGGATTATGTCTGAATATTCCTTTTGTCTCTCTAAGGCCTATAAAAGGCCAGCAGCAAGAAGTGAGCAGAAAAAGAAAAGAAAGCAAGGTGAAGTAGGAATAAGGATTACTGAGAGCACAGAATTTACACTGACGCTAAAGTAAGTTATATTAGAGCTTATAAATGAGAAAAAGAACTCTGGTCAGAAAGTGTTGATCAATCCTCTATTACAGTATGGTTCAGTCAATAGTTTCAGTTGCAATTGTCATGGATATGAATGACATATTTAAACAATATATATACAGTGAAACCTCAGATTACGAGTAACGCGGTTTACGAGTGTTCCGAAAGACGAGCAAAGATTTTTCATAAATTTTGTTTTGGAAAACGAGCATAGTCTTCGTTTACGAGCACCGAGTATCATGTTTCACGCATGCGCTTCTTGTTTTGACGCCGAGTGTCAGTGATCACAACTGAGCCAACGGTTTTTCTCTCTCTTGAGCTGCGGAATTGTGGGTAATCGTCTCCCCTGCTGGGTCTTAG
>JAQMYG010000036.1:28359798-28374369 GCA_030014215.1 Clariallabes teugelsi | reverse complement strand
CACCAAGCACGGGGAGAACATGCAAACTCCATGCACACAGAGATGGGAATCGAACCCGGACCCTGGAGGTGCAAGGCAACAGGGCTAACCACTACACCACCGTGCCGCCCGGCCCCAAGGATAAGAACATTTATTTTCTTAAAGTTGTTTTACTTGAGATCATGCCTTTTTTTGCTTTATCGAGGTATTTGTGATCTTTTTAGAATCAGAAATGGAACCACTGACAGCTACAGTATGTACTAGCACATGTGCTGTGCTAGCATAAGCATGTGCTTATGCTAGCACAGCACATAGTCACATCACAGAGTCGCATGGAAAGCAAACCATGCACAAATAATTATTTCTTTTATATGCAATGTGAGCATAGAACAAAAGAGCTCATAGCCAAAACACTGCCTCTATGCTAATTATAATTTATAAACTTGTTTTTGTCTGTATTAAGGCACTCAACTGACTAGCTCTTTGTCCTTTATGTGTTGGCTGCCTTTTTCTGGCCTAGTGAGTCAGGATTCCGAGCAACAAAAACATGTGGCTGGGCAACACATGGGCACTGTTACTTCCCTCGTGGTATATGAATTTGATTATTTTTCTGCCTCTCAGAACTCATGCTAGGAATCATAACCTCATTATGCAAAAAAAAAATACATAGGGAGTCCTCATTTCGTTTATTATATATTGTAAAATATGGCTCAGTATAACATACTTTCGTTTTGTCTTCACACTCCCTGCGTGTCTCATACAGCAGCTCCTCCAGCTCCATCAGTGTGTCTCGCAGTGTGTCCACCTGGTACATCAGGTTGGACTTCTCATTATCCAGCTGAGCGTTAGACACCATGGCCTTCCGATACTTCTCCTCAGCCTCAACCAGAGAGTCCTGTAAGTTCACCATACAAACAGGTTTACTTTTGGTCACACATAAAGGTACTTTTGCCTTAAAATAATTTTGAGTCATAAAAGTAGACATAGACAGGCATACTGTACAAATATATTCAACAGCCTTGCAAATAGATTCAAATCTTTCGGCACATCAAAGTCACAAACAAAAGGTCTTTGAACAGTGTCTAGAGACTTTTGGGATCTAAGCCATCAGTGGAAAAAAAAAAAGCCTCAAAACCCTGGGGACAGGGTAAACAAAATGTTCCCATATGCACAAATGCACGACTACAAACACAAATACACAACACATAATGGTAACTTTAAAAAATCACCTTTATTTCTCGTATGGAGGCCTCTGTATCAACCGACACGGAGGTATCACAGCTGCCTCTCCGAGAAAAGCCACCACCTAGTGAGGCCAAAGTGGCAGCAGAAAGAGTAGATGCTGTCCTTGATCCCTACAAAACATAGAAACAGATCAAATATAATGGTACAAAAAAAGGAAAACATTGATTACACTATGCATTGTGTCTTCTGTTATACTGCATGAAAGTAGCTTATCAAGACAACTAACCTTTTCCAGGAAGTCTGATCTCTCTTCCACCTAAGAAGACAGGCAATGGAAGATAATTAGCTTTTAGGATTGAAAACCAGTTTTAGCTGGTTAGTTGTGGAAGGTCCCAATGCACTGCCAAATTCTCAGATATTTTGGGAACAGTATTTGTTATGCCATTTCCCATACATACATACATACATACATACATACATACATACATACATACAGTACGTACATACATACATACATACATACATACATACATACATACATACATACATACATACAGTACTCACACTAACTGTCAAAAGTTGGGATGCATCTTCTAATTCCGTGGTATTTCCTGATTTTTATTTCTTTATACACTTCTAAAAGCATCAAAATATGCAATCATTTTATCTTGTTATACATATGAGCAGTTGAATTTAGGGGCAACTTATTGGTGCCGGGGTTTGAACCTGCGACCTTGCAATCAGTAGTCCAATGCCTTAAACCCTAACCTAAATAACTAAATGCCAGTATCGTTCTAGAATTTAGAAAATATATCCAAACTTGTGTCCAAACCTTTGACCGTTACTGTATATATGAAAAATATTAGTCTACAGGTGGGGAGACTTCAACTTCAAGAAGCGTTAATTGAAGATGGAAGCTCACCACTGGGCTGGCGCGAGCTGAACTTGCTCGTGACGAGGCTCTGGAACCAGAGCCCAAAAATCCCCCATAGTCTGTAGGCTGGATGGCCAGAAAAGAGAAAGCAGATACAGGAGGGGGAAAGAAAGGCAGATGTCACCAGAAGGTAACATAAGGTGTTATGAGAAAGGAAGTCAGAACTGAGATTACTGAAGTGGAATTATAATAGAATTATACACAATGTGTATTACATAACAGAGATACACTGGGTAGCCAGTTTATTAGATCCAACCACCTTCTGTTTAGACTCATAGTTTTTATGTTTAACAACCTACTGTTCAAACAGCAGCAGCCCAGGACATGATTTTGGGGTATAAAGAAATTAATAATGACATAGTCTCAAACTAAATTAAGCTGAAAGTCTGTCATACATGACTTATGCTACAGCATAGTATCTAGTACTAGTGAATTATTAGAGTAACCATAAAATAGGCAGATGAAAGTAGACCACAGTCAATTATCCATCATATAATCTTTATGCTCATTTAAACTGGTTTGAGACATGCCTTTGTGTCGCATCAAGTTGGGCATAGAAGAGCTAATGACCAAAGTTGCCAGGTGTCAGCATAAAGTCCATTCCAATTACACCTTAAAAACCTGGCTCAGTCTTTGCATGGCAGTCAAGGTCACCATTATCCAACACATTACTGCCCTTTCCCTCTTCCAATCTGTGCATATATCATACAATGGAAATGGAACTGATCCCCACTTGTGGAACATCTAGACAGGCTTGTATCTGTCAAAAGAACATTCTTGAACAGGTCATATGCTGTACAGTATATGGTTAGGCTGATACTGCCTGCAATACATTTCAATATGGCACAAGGTAGGTATGACTAATAAAAAGGTTAACTCAGTGTATCGGTAGGCAAGCAGTGATAGAACTTGTTGGTAGAACATGCTATGGAGAGAGATGGGTTGAAAAGAGGACATTCTCAAGAATAAATAACTGAAGATTTACAGCAAAATAATTTATATAAAGTTGTAAAGAAAAATTATCCACCAAAAACCATAACCACATGTGCACATGTAACTGCTTTCCATTACACTAGATTTTAATGGACTAATGCAATGTAGGCGGATTTCATGATGCATCTGGAAGAAATAACATCAGCATCCAAGGATCTTCTCTCAATTCACTCGTATAATAACAACCATGTAACTCTCAGAAAAGCTTAAAAAGCAAAGTATTATGAAATAAACGTTAAGCAGCCAGTCTTTGCAGTGAGGTACCACACTAATCCAAAGTCAAGATCAGACTGTCTGCTGTGATGAGCTGCCTAGAATATGGGTCAGAGTGTTAAATAAATCATGTGACTTGGAGTAAAGAGGATACAGACAGATTAACCAAAAGAGACGTAGATAAATATGCAGAGGTGAACAAATCACAGCAGGGCAGGCAAATTGTGTGTCAGAGCTAATAGTGCAGAGGTTCAACTATAAGACATAAACAATACTTTCAATTTCTTATAGATATTTGCAAAAAAAACTTTTTTTGTTTATGTCACAACCTCAGCAGCAACCTCATTTCCCATCTCGTCTGTTCCAACCATTCAGCATTCAGCATCACCTGTACACTAATCACCTGCCCGATCATCTGCACCTGTTTTTCACGGGTTCATGTCTTAAGTAAGATGTGTATTTATGCTTGAATCAGTCATAGACCACTGTGTGGCTTAACAGACAAAAAAATCCTCTGAAACTGCTCAGGGATAGGGGCTGAACTAAAACTGAGAGCCTAAATCTTGCAAAAACAGCCAAAAATGTTGTTCAGGAAGCCCAGAGAACTATTCCTCAAGTCTCAAGACTCTTTGGAAGCAAATATAAAGACATGAAGGGTAAATTAAGACATTTTCTCCCTATTGTATGCATTATTATTTGCTTGTAGGCTGATACACTGGCCTGAGGTAAAAAATGACTTGAAGAAGACAAAGGAAGCAAAATATAATGAGAGCAAGAAAACACACGCTGTACTCATAAAAGAACAGGAATTGGCAAAGAACAGAATCTGACATGCATGTGGTAAAAAAACAACAACAAAAAAAACAGAATAGGCAATGACTGACACAGACCCGGCCATTCTGAATTCGAGATGAAGGCAGGCTGCCGGTGCTGCCGTAGAGGTCAGAGTAAGTTCCCTAGGTCAAGCAAGTGGGACAAGATATGTAAATGAGAGAGATGAAGGCAGAAGATAAATGAAAGAGAAAAAAGGTATGAAACTAGCTATGTGATTCAAAGCACAAACTCTTCCTAGTACCTAGTACTTTTACAGTTAATACTTTAAGTACATTTAGGCACTTGTGCTTTAACTAGAGTATGATGGTTGGAGTTGAATCGTTGCCTGTTATCAGAGTCTTTTGTTAAACAACTATTTGCTGTGTTACTGGAATACGCCATTGTACCACTTCTGTAATAGCGCTTTTGTCAGAGAGGAAGATGAATGCAAGTTATTATTATGACCAACAGAAGCAGATTAGCTGAATAACATAAACTAAGAGCTTTATGTAAAAACATTCACAATAAAAATGAGCAAACATATGTGGCAAAAACATATATGCACATGTAAAAATTAAATAATTACTAAAATCCTTCTCATACTGGGCAATATTCAGAGTTACATAAGTACATTAGCAAGTGTCCAGTTAAGGCTAAAACTCTGTGTGTAGAAAACTGGTTATTTTTTGGGAAGGACAGGGTTTCGGGACTGTATTAAGAGTTTGTTGTTGTGATCTGGCAACCATAATTGCCATTTTTATAAATAAAAAAAAAACACATTAGTTTTTTCTCTTAGCACCGCTGTCCAAACTGTATTTTGCTCTATGATGGATAGCCTTTAATTAATTTGTGGTTTGCCTAACCATGGGAAGAAATCAGTATAGAGCATGGATTAACCATTACCCATTAGTCCACTCATGGCGCCAGTAGCGATCCCCCCAACCCCCCCAACAAAAACAGCAGCGGCCATAAACACACAACAGCAGCGGCCATTAATCCTATAATATCCTATAATATATAATTTGAATCCTATAATATATACAGCAGCTCGCGTGATAATACAGCAGGGCTGCGTTTAATAACGAGGGTGTTTGGGAACATTTCATCACACTGTTGAACTGGTATACCCTCGTGAACATTTATCATGTGTTCTTGTTATTGAACGCAGTCTTTCTGTAGTATCACGTGCACTCCTCTGCTTTCACGCTCTGCCAGCAATTAATGAATGTACTTGGATGCACGTGCTGGCAAGCTGCTGGTAAAGTGAACTACAAAACAACAGGAGAGACTGATTTAACACTTAACTACTGTAGGTACAGTACAATAGTACTTTTCTGATTAATTTAATTTTACATTAATGACATTGTTCTTATTTTCTTACGCTCAATAACTAAATTTTGAAGCTTGTCCACTGAGGTGACCAGTGAAAGATCTCATGTAATGTAAGCCAGACTCAGTCAGTTATCATTATCAGATAATGCAAGCAAAACACAGCTAACTAACTGGGCTCACCCGAGTTACAACATGATTTGTATGATAGACTTTGATAGAATTGGCTTCTAAATATTTTGGGTTTAAGAGCCAAAGCATGCTTGTCTGGAGCTGTGAAACTAGTTATCACAAGGTGAAATCTGTCATATCAAAAAGTAGTAAAAGTTTTTAGTGATACTAACCCTCAAACTCCCCCGACTTCCAACAGACAACCGCTCCTCATCATCTGAGATCTAAGCGAAGAAGAGAAGAATACACATTTAAAATGCTTTGTAAATATAGAACAAGCAGCGCTAAAACGGGGGGGCATACTGTTCCTCTGATACACAACTGTTGTTTTGAGGTTGTTCAAGAAAACCAGTGATAAAGAAAAAAGTCTAGTCTGCCATGTTGCCGTTTTTTAGGCTTGGTACACAAATTGTAGGAAGCAGTCCAGAATTATACAGGATAGGTTTAAAGTAACTAGGTATTAAAATTGGTAATAAAATTGGTAATACAATTTAAATTTAATTTAAAAAAATTTAACATGTACTTTATTATATAGGAAAATGAAAGCAAATATTTAAATTTCAACGCTGACACTGGTGGCGTCAACCAGTTTCCTCAAACGGCCGGGGATGGAATAAAGGAAGTCGTTTGGGATATTGCTGAGATCCTCCTAAATATGTGCCTCCAAGTCCTCCAGTGTGCGAGGCTTTGTCCTGTACACCTCCTCCTTTGCGTAGCCCCACAGGAAAAAATCACATGGAGTGAGATCTGGACTTCTTGGAGGACATTCATGAGATCTGCGTCATCCAAGCCAACGTCCTGGAAAATGCTGGTCTAACCACGCAAGAACAAAATGGGGTGGTGCACCATCCTGCATGAAAATAAGGTCGCCAATGTTCTATAGGCATTAAATATTGTCTAGTTAATTTTCACCCACCCTGTACATGTGAGATTCAAGTCAAACTGGGACTTTTGATTGTGCAGCATAACCAAACACAATTATGTAAAAACTTATTATATTTTTCACTATCGCATTTATCCCAGTTTTTCACTAGTACTTGGAGACCATCAATGTAGAAAGTTTTCTCAGTACACTGCCGCCATGATCAGACTGACTGCTGCTGGCCACCCAGCAACTTCTTTAATGGCCCAACTGAGTTATCCATCGATCTTCAAGGATCAGTGGATGTTCCACTTGCTGAATTTGGATGTTACACTTGCTGAATTTTCACAGGATCGACTGTAGAGGGCTCAGAGCCACCTCGGGCACAATAGTTACTCATGGATGTAAGGCCTGCTTTAAAATGTTTGCACCATTCAAATGTTTTAGTGCAGCTAAGAGTCTCATCACCGTACTAGGCTTGAAATCTTCTGTAAATGATAATCAGATTTATGCCTTCATTCATTCATGGTTTGACTTCCACGTCCCGTCACTCATAAAAAAAAAAAGATCTTACTAGGGAAAACTAGAGTACTTACTATTTACTATAGTACTTAAAATCTATATAAACAACTAGTTATTTTATTATGCAATATATAATAATAATAATAATAATAATAATAATAATAATAATTTTGCTAAATTGTTTGCTATAATTTAAGTAATAGCAGGCATGCATGCCCTATCATGTTTTATTCCTCACCTAATGTCTGTAAAAGTTGATTTGAGTACATTTTTATACACTTCTATAAAATAAATCAGAACATGCCCATTTTCTCCAAAGATAAACCAGATGTCACTGCATTTTTGCTTTTGGATGGCAGATGAAAGCAATGCAGAGTGGAAATTGTACACACCGACGTGTGTCTCCGTGAGTGGCGTGAGTACCGCTCGCTGTCCTCCTGACAAGTGCAGCGGGAATAGAAAGAAAGGCAACAGCAAAGTTGCAGGTCAAACAGCAAAAGTGAAGAAACTTTCATATAAAAAATGTATCACAGGACACAGCGACCATACTGGGCATGCCTTAATCTCTTAATCTGTCATGCACAAGGTTGAAGGTTAGGAGCTATAACAGCTATAACGTCATGTGACTTCTTCTTGTGATACCCCACACCCCAAAGGAAATCCTCTTTGGATTAAGATATTAAACACATTATTAAGCACATTGCATGCAGAATTATACTGTGAATCTAATTATATTCTAACCATGCAGTGTTGTTTAAATAATTACATTTACAAGACAAAGCTGTGCTTATTATCTGATATTTCTGCTAACAGTAATGTCGATGTTGCATGACACTTTTTTTTTTTTTTTTTTACATGCCATACCATCCACTGCTCAATATGGCCCCATTTGCTGTCCAGCCCATAATATTTCTGTTTGCACACAGAAAGAAAAGAGAAAGTGGAAAAGAATATGGAAGACGATGAAAGATGGAGCATCAGGTGTGCGGAATTAAATTACAAACATATTCAGCTTTTGAAACTGACTCATAATATTTAATTCTCTTTATTTGTATGAAATAATGCATATGCTAATTCTTTCATTTCTAATACTTTTACTTATGGCATCCTCAAAAACATCTTTCCAACCCACAATATCTGAAGTATAAAGCCTCAAATATTGTGGGTAATTTTTGAGTTGGAGAACAGAACTTACCCTTTGAGCTTGATAAATCTAAAAGGAAGGCCAAGATGTGGAAGCAGAAACAATCATGCAGAGAGAAAAAGAAGGTCATGTGTATATTAGTGAATGGCCAAAGGCAACACAGAGCCAGTGAGAAAATAACAGTCATGTACTGTACTGTATATCTTCAGCCCTTAAGAATGTGCCATCGGAAGGTTTTTACTCCTGCTGTAAACCTAATAGATTTTGTCATTTGTTTTAAAACTTGAAAAGGAAGCCTCTCAGCTGGAACAAGCAACTAAAGTATGCAGTTTATGTGCATCCTACAGTATGCAGGGTATATGTATGTATGGTATAAATAAGTCACCGTAGCAGGGCTGAGTTTTTCTTGACTTTCAAAAATAAAGTGACATCAGCATAAGATATCATTTTGACATCTGCATCAGATTTGTGGTTAACAAAAGCAAGATTATTTTAGTTATTTTAGTTTAGTTTTAGTTTAGTTCAGATCACAATGACATAAAAAAAAAAGTGAAGCTGGGACTGATTTCTTTCTATTATAGACTGTAGATTCACACTGTATCTGCAGACACTAGCTACAACTACATGTACAATATTTCTTCAATCTGTTTAAAATGATTCTGATTAGAGATTCCAACTTAACTCTTTACATGAAAGCTGATCCAATAAGATCAAAGCATTTAATCAAACTATAACTTCAAATGGTTCTGCTTGCTGTGATGCATTTGATCTGCTGGAAATTTAACAAAATAAGAAGAAGAAAATGAAGTAGAAGTTGAAGTAGAAGTTTTTTTAAACTAGGTTAGGGTAGCCTATTTTTTCCGAAAGATTACGCCTTATGCATCACGACTGGTTGCAAGAACTCAGTCTCCTCTATGACTGGTTATAGAGATTGAGAACAAAAATCTATTTAGTTATGAATCAAGATTCTTTTGTGTGGCAAATATGTATTGCCACTCCCTTTTTTGTTTGTCTGTTTTTGTGCACCGAGCACTGGTTTAAAGCTTAATCAGCCATGATTGATCAGCCTCAGATATAACTGATTCTGTGCCTGGGGGGGGGGACATTTGTAGCCACACGTGCCCACATTTTCACAACCAAGCTCATAAAACCAAATGTAAAGCGTTGTAAAGCCAGGACGTTGGCAGTGGCTCCTTTGGGTAATAAGGGTTGTGGGATGGGGCCTCTGTGGATCGGACTTGTTTGTCCGGAGCATCCCACAGGTGCTTGATCGAGGTGGGATCTGGGGAGTTTACCCGCAAGGTCGGCAGGTCCTTTGTCTGTTGAGTACGAGATGCAACTGGCTGTGGTGCACTGAGTGTTCTGGTGCATTTCCCTTGTAGACAGCAATGATGTTTTCCAGCGATTTGTGCTGCATTAGCTTTTCTGTGGGACTGGACCGGACTGGCTGGCCTTTGGTCCCTGCAGGCATGGTTGACATGATTCTGTCACCAGTTTACTGGTACATAATTGATAATCACTGTTAATGTGTTAATGTGATGTGGTGGTAATGATATGGCTGATTGGTGTATGTGTAAGATGATTGAGCAAGGTGAAAGAGAGTCACAGACAAACAAAGTGTAATGTGGTGATGATCCTATTTTTCCCAAATGGAGGAGAAACTACAGTCCAAAGTATAGTTAGGTTAATGCTTCTTTTGTAATGAAATGGTTCAAACTAATCAGTTATTTACTAAGGCATGGCACACGGCATGAAACAAGGAGAGTATTACAAACTCAAAACAAGCATCGTCCTTATTATGCCATTGATCAGAGCTTGTGATATACTGTAATGCATCACTCAACATTAATAGTTTCATTATCGTGCTGTTGTTAGGTATTAGATAGTAGTCTGTCATCAGGGATCTGCACCAGCTGTACGTTTATCTGTGCCAAAAAATTCAACTTAGGTTTTCCTTTAAATTTAGCACAAATGACATGTTAAAAACCATAAATTATATTTTCCTTGAAATAAACTAAGAGATACAGTAAAGACTTGAGTCATTCTTTGACTTACCTTAGAAAAATCTGACCAGTCGCTATGCATATACCGAGCCCACTGACAAAGTCTACCTGTTGTCAACAACTTTAAACCCTGAAAAACAACTCTGCATACACAGAGCTCTTTATTCACAAGTCTGTAATACTAACCGGGGAAAGTTCATGCTCGCTCTCCCAAGCACCACGACCTACTAATCTACTTTAGGACCTTTTAATGGGCTTTAAACCAGGCGTGACTGTACTTGGTACATGCTTTAGTTTGGAGAATGTTCCAGAAAACCTGAAGCTGTGTATACAGGAATACAGTATGACAGGGTTGAAAATGTCTAGTTATAGGTAAATGTTCTAACATATAAAGGTTAAAAAAAAATGAAAATCTTTAGTTTGTGTCAGTAGGGAAATGTGTATATACGTATGTGTAATCCTACAAATAAGTGTCATAGGTGTTCAAGGTTTTAAATAATAGGAGGCCAGGAACCCTTGGGTGATGCTTGGTCTAAGGGCTCAGCAGGAATGATGCTAACCTAGACACAAATTCTGCATTTAAAGATAACCATTGGTTTGTTTCCTAGTTTTCTTTGTTGTACTGTATTATTTGTTACTTCTCCTTGACTTTCAGTAGTAGTGGTAGTAGTAGTAGAAGTAGTAAAAACAGAAATAGTAGTTTTTATTTTAAAGTGGTTGATAACGTCCTCACCTCTTTCTGCTGCCTCTCCAGCTCCTTTAAGCGGATCTCTCGAGCTTCTGCCCGGGCCGCCCGCTTGGCTGCCAGTCTCGCCTCCGCCTGGCAAAAAAAGAACATAGTTGAAAAATCCAACGTAAAAAATAAACCCTTAGCTAATGAACAACTAAAGCAGAATCTTACCAAACATATAGAACTAGAATCTGATTTATTGCGCAAGAACGATTTACTTTTGAAGAATTTGCTTCAGAAGTTTACATTAACAGACTATCGACAATGTATTAAGTAGATACGAAAAAAAGAAACAGAAATAAATAATCAGAACATGTAGAAAAAAAGTAAGACTCCAAAGGAGTGCGTCTCTGTGTCCAATCACGCCTCTTGTAACTGCATACCATTTTCTGCATACTAATACTTCATAGGAGTTAACTTATATGCTTCATGAAACAAAAGCTAAAAACACCAACCAGATATTTACCATTGTCACTGAGAATGGAAGCAGCAAGCAAATATCCAGCTAGACTAAAAGCTGGTCTGATTCGTAACACCTAAACTTAACTCCTGAGCATGCTTTGAGAAGATTCTTTTTTATACTTTAATCCAATCCAGTGCTCAGACCATTTACAGGTTTTCTGATTAAACTAAAATTGATTTTCTTAATCTCATCATGGTGCTCACTGTACTGGATAAATGCATCTGATAGATGAAACAAACTGATAAAACCCATTATACACTTAATTACATACAGAAGTCAGAGTGAAACCAATACTGAGTAACAGTAATGAAATCTATTATTATTATTATTATTATTACAGATAATGGATTGATTTAATAGATACAGTTATAATAGCAATGTAATCTGATTCCCATCCCATACAGGGTGTTCTTCTGCCTCACGTCCATTGTTATCCAGGATAGACTCTGATAAGGATAAAGTGTTTTTGAAGATGAATAAATGAATAAATGAAGGCAATTCATCAAATGCCTTTGTATATATTATTATAATGTTACTATTTTAATTAATTCCTCTGTATAGATAAGTAATGATGTAACTGATATTAGTAACTTATTTCCACTGACTTTAAAATGGTTCTATCACACTAATACTTAAAAGTCATGAAAGCTTGAAACACTTTACTGATTAATTTTAAATAGCTAAGATTGAGGTCAGAATATGTTCATTTATTATTGTGTGTACAGTTCCCACAGACACATTATTAATTATCCTGCGTTCCCTTCGCTGAATGTTCTCAGGAACAACAGGACTTGGCTAGGATTGTCATTCATTGTCAGCCTTCTTTAAAACATTTCAAATGTTTCACTCTTTCTAGGAGTCTCATTATCGTACTGTGCTTGAAATCTTTTGTAAATGTTTTTACACCTTCATTCACAAGAAATTTCGGTTTGACTTGAACGCCCCTCATGTATCAAGTTTCCAACTATAGACATTGGCAGGTTTCCTGAAATCCTGAAGGTTTGGAGAACTTTTTGAATTGGATTGTTTCTTGGAGGACGCCTATTCTGATCAGTATCTAGAATAAGCAGAAACCAAGGGACCAGGTCATTCATTAGTGTAAGTTATTTCAGCTATAAGCTTACATTTCGTCATTGGTCTTTTGAACTAAATAATTAATTACATATATATTGCATGTTCCTGTAAATAAAATGTGCTAAGAAAAACAGCATTTAGCATATAAATAATATTAAATTAATTACTACAGTACAATATGAGTCACAATTTTGTTTTACTACTTTTTCGTTCACAAATTTCCAAAGGAAGAACAGAACAATAGTATCTATTTTCAAAGCTATTTTATCTAAAAAAAAATTTCATTTTTGAGAGATTTAACAACAAGCTAAACTTGCGGCAGTGTTGTATCAGACATGATCAATCTACCAACTGTTCTTTGGTTGATAATTTGTGTACATGGTTAGTTTATTTATTAAAATGTCACTTCTGATATGCTCCGAGGCACAGATATTCATGAGGTTCGAATTTTATTATTTTATTTCATTATATTTTATGATACCACATATTGGAAGAGTAACACACTATGAGAACATCGTTATCCACCCACTTCCATCTGCATGAGCTCATATTGTAAATGCCAATGATAATTGGCAAATAATATTGCTGTGATTGACACTTGAGAGAAAATATGCCACCCTCGCCCTCTCACTGAGGGCACGGCCACATTTGTTCCCTTGGTCTCCCAGCCACAACCGGCTGTGGCATCTTTGGTATTTGAATTTGCTATCTCAAAATGATAGGACAAGCCCATTAACATTTTTTTAACCTTTGAAGGGCAGCTGCAAGAGAACTTTATCAAATTTTTTAACTGTAAGCATAACATAAAGGGCATTTTTGGAAAAATGCCATTTTGTTGATCTTGGAAGCAATTACCACTTGCACTCACGTATATGCTACTGTTGGGGCTAAAAAAAGAGCCCCAGCCCAGGAGGACAGTGGTCCAGCAATTGTCCTCCTCTATTATCCCTGACATAAAATGACCTTATTAGTACAGTATGTTAAATTACTGACTTAAGTATTTTTGAGCAGGCAGTAATCAGTGATCACTATGGGCATTATTCACTATTGACACTAACACACTTCTCAGAAGAATATAACCATTGGAATCAAATCAGCAGAATCAGCCAACTCGTTTGGAACCGACATCACTAAAATACACACGACATTATATAAAATACAGTTTGATCTTAGATTACAGTTTGTCCATATCAGAGATGTGTGTTGTCTTAAACATACACACAGTCTACTGAGAACAAGCAAAACAACACCGTGCTTATGTGATTTCAGCAGTGATTCTGTTTTAGATGAGGGCTGCTATTTTTTTCCCCAAGCAAAGTCTACAGTACTTCCTGTCCAGATGAACGATCACCAATCTTTTCCACAAAGGTTTCTTATTCATTCTTCAATGAACATTTTGTCCTGGTCAGGTTTGTGAAGAACGATGAAGAACACACGCACAAACACTGACACCCGGGGCAATAAAGACTAGACAATTCACATACCAGCAGGTTTTGAGAGATGGAAGGGAATGAGAGAACCAGTTCACAGCAAGATTGCGGTCTGGAAAAAAAGCTGGTTCTGTTCATTTTCAACATGTATGGTAAAAACTGATATTGTCCTGTGCGCCAACAGAGACTGCATGAGAGTTCGTGCACTGAGCAGAGACAGATCAGTGGTGCATGACTACATGCATTCGCAATGTTGTCACTGGTGTAGAGGACACTATAGGCCACCTGTGTTTGAAAGCCCGGTTCTGTCAGAACAGACCTGTTGTTGATGTTACTGACTGGCCCTACAAACCCGCTGCCCATCAGACCAGACAAGTCCGACTGTCCAGATGATATTTTTACACTGCAGACCACATCCCATGAAATTATGGATATGGCCCCAGAAGTGTACATGACAGCACTGGCGTCACACAATGGACAGATTGACTATATTTTACTAAGAGTGCATAGACAACTAGTCAAAACCCTTAATAAAAGGAATAGCAAAATATGGGACCTTTAAGTTAATATGGGTCTCAGAGCACTCCCAAAGTATGTCAGTTAATGTTCCAGTTGAAATACTACTGAGATTACGAATTTTCCATACCTCACACTAGGGGTGGGCGATATAACCAAAATCTTCTATCACGGTAGAAGCAATTTTCTACCTCGATAACGATATATATC
>JAQMYG010000036.1:28334338-28346917 GCA_030014215.1 Clariallabes teugelsi | reverse complement strand
CTGTTTAATATTGTTTCCGCCTTGCCATGCCTGGTTTGTACGTGCGCATCCCAGCGGGGTAAAATGTATTTTGATGGTCTATTTCTATCAGGTCTATTTCTATCAGCGTCGCGCAGGTTTGTGATTCGAGCAGCGCTGCTCAAGTTAGTCCGCGCTGCGCGATCCACCGGGTCTGGATATTTGGTCTGCCCACGCCGGTTCAACCGAGTGCCACGGTTTCGTCCCACTTTAGATGTGTTTGGCTTCCCATAGAAGCGAATGTGTATTGTGTGGTTACGTAACGTGCAACGTCACGTGATCTCAACCGCGATTAAGACGACAGACCAAAATATCTATCCATTGACAAATTTCTACCGGTTAACCGTTTATACCGGTATATCGCCCACCCCTAGTGCTCACATTACAAAAACATACCAAAGGGATCAACTTTGGGCTTGGGTCTGTAGTGTGAAAGCTCCCTTAATGGTGTTGCAGAATTGGTCATTTTACCACAATTGCAAGCAAGGATTAAAGTGAATCTTAATGGGTAAGCAACTGTTACATTACTTTATCATAGTCATGTTTGATGTTAGGCTTTTTTTCTTTCATTTTGATCTACAAGGATACTGTAGCTAACAAGCAATGACCACTTGATCAAAACTTTTTTTCTATAAATGATTAAGTGAAAATGCATGTCACGTACAGTACATAATACATATAATACATGTACTGTAGCCTAATATAAAACTGTTCAACAGCTACAGTAATTTTCTACTATCTAATACAGTTGCATCATAAATCTTTGAAAGGTTGGGAAGACTTCAAAAGTATTGAAGTCATTCTGGTTTTCTCCGTAAAAATGTTCATTCCGTAATAATCCTACAGAATTAAAATATGAAGTCATAGTTTGTTTTTGGCTATAGACTAGCTTGTTTGTCATCCATTAAAGAAAAAAGTCCACCCTAAAACACATTAAATATGCTCATATTAAAAAGACATGCTTAGCCGTTCTGGTGTGAAAGTGTGGGCTGGTGCTGTATTTTCCTCATTCCCATGAGAAGTCAGTGAGTTTTATTTGTGCTAACATCACAACTTGGACTGGCGCGCTGCCATGCGAGAACAGTTACAATGATGATCTCAACGATAAGCTGTAACGTTCAGGGTATTGTTTGGCTCTTAACTCATAGAAAACAAGCAAACAAGGACACCAGTGATGTTCAAAGTTCCAGAATGTAATCTACATACATTTTTTAAAAAAGGTTTTGTCTGTACTTTGGTCAAACCTCTCTCTTTTAATGATATCTTTTCTTTCATACATTGGCGGACCCCAAACCAAAAAAGTCTCTGATAAATACTGTCTGTATGCCTATCTGTATGTATGTCTGTCCAGGTTTTTGCCAGAAGTTAAACCTGTGCCATAAATAAAATCAAAATGTTGAAATAATGCTGAAATAATAATATCTCTGATTACATTAAAGCTGATCAGCTTAGTTTTAGCTTTAACCGTTTAACTATTTCTACAAACTCTTTTCCCATCAACAACAGGTACTAACGCTAATGCAGCTATAAGAGGAGGTTGTGCTTAATTACCTCAGAGAATCATCTAGGCTAGTCAGCAATCTCTGAGCTGATGAGCCTGACAGTGTTGGCTTCAGCATGAAAGTGCTGCTGTATCATTGTGTTTTGCTATAATAAACTCCTATGGACACCACCAACAGCAGATAGTTGAAAGGAATTGTAGGAATTCAAAGTAATGAAGGGTAATTCAAATAAGGGTGTGTAAAAATGTGGGAATCCCCAAAGTAAAGACAAGCATAATTAGTTGTGATATTATCTATATAAAGTAATTGAAGTAATGTAATTGCCATAGGCATCATGTTACCAGTTATACCAGTTACTAGCACTCATGCCATGTTTCACACAGCAAGCACACCAACAAACAAATGATAACAAAAGCAACATTTAAAAAAACGCCCTGCTGATTGGTCATGTCCTGAATTTCCAAAAGTACATATTCGATCCTGCAGTACACCTCAGCACTTTTGTCTTGACTTCTGTCCTGAAACTAAGGAGAATGACGAAGTAACAGATTTTTGCACAGCTTCACTGAATACCTTAAAGCATTCTTTGTTTTAACTTTTCCTCTGGGAATAGTCACGAGGAGCAGAGCTCTAGAAACTCTAGGAGAGTAGAGTTTTATGCGGACACACAACACCAGAGGCCTTGAAGCCACTGGTAATTCTTTTTATAGTGTTCTTGTATTTTCTTCTACACTGGTTTTCTTCCATATAGCCTTCTAAAGCAAGGTGAATGTCAACTAAGACCAACTATAGCACAATGTTACAGTGTTCTCTAAGGCGAAAAATCCCTGTGTGGATTTGTCACTGAGGAAATGCGTTCCAGATGTAGACCATTAACTTTAAAGGTCACAGCATGTCAGCAGAATCATGCACAACATCAGCATGTTCCCATGTAAGTGCAAGTTTGATGATGTGAGATACCATACATGAAAGAAGCCAAATAGAAAAATACAACTTTCATATCTTTAACTTGCATTAAAGTATTTTCTACAAAAAACAGAGATGTTAAAGCTTTATGGGAAGTGAGAGCTTTGGCATTCCATAATCACTAGTCTCTTTATTTACATTCACCACCAGATACTATATTAGGAACAACTATCCAGTCAACCAATCATGAGGCAGAAGTGCATAATGCCATGTAGATACTGGCCAGGGATTTATTTCCAATTCATATAAATTTTTAGAATGGGTAAAAAAATGTCATGTCATGACCATGGTATGGTATGGTAGTTGTTGTCAGATGAGTTTATTTGAGTGCTTTCCAAACTGCTGATCTCTTGGGATTTTCACATCTACCCAAAATGGTCCATTAATCCATTATGACATTGAATGAAATCTTTTGGTTGGTTGGTTGGTTGATTAAATTAAATGAATTGTTGACTCAGTTTCCGATTCAGAAACAATTTTACACATTTTTAATCATTAAGTAAACTTACAAAGGTATACTGGTGTAAACTTGACAAATACAGTACATTAAGAATATACCATATACTCGCATCTGCCACAAATCTGGTTTGTCTCACAAATGGTCTGTTCATGGAAAAGCTTTGAAAAGGATGGTTACAGTGGTTTAAGCCGAAGGCAAGGCAACTATGGCAACTCAAATGACCACTATTTACAACCATGGTGAACAAAAAAAAAATCTTAGAATTCACAACATGTCAAACCTCGTGTTAGAATGGCTACAACAGCAGCAGCCCACATAAGATTTCATTCATATCAGCCAAGAGCAGAAATCTGGGGATACCCTGGGCACATGCTCACTAAAACTGGATAGTTGTATGGTAGTCCAAGACATTAGACATGATTGGTTTATATCATCTCCAGAACCATCTGCTCCCTCCTTTCCACTTTCCCACTGTCCAGCGTTCACCTTGGAGGCTTAGGGCACAAGGCAGGGTACACCCTGGACAGGGTGCCAATCCATCGCAGGGCACACACACATACTCACACACCCATTCACACACTATGGGCAATTTGGGAACACCAATTCGCCTAACCTGCATGTCTTTGGACTGTGGGAGGAAACCGGAGTACCCGGGGGAAACCCACCAAGCACGGGGAGAACATGCAAACTCCATGGACAAAGAGACGGGAATCGAGCCTGGCCAGGAACTGAACCTGGACCCTGGAGGTGCAACGCGACAGACAGTGCTAACCACTACACCACCGTGCCGCCCTCTAAAAAGGAACCGTTTCAAGAAAAAAGGTGTGTGGAAGTACCGTATAAAGCAGACAAAGAGCTCGAGAAACAGAATAAGACAAGATCAGAGAAGGATGCATTAGACGTTTTAAGAAATGAGACCTACAGTTGCCGGTAATGTAACCAACCTACTGGATTCCAAACGCCATTAAACAACAATGAAGAAGAAGAAGGTTAGAGGATGAGATTGGCGAACACACACTGAGATTTCACAGAAGACACTGATGTCACATCAAACAGCGATCTACTTGCATTCTCAGGTACAATTGCTTCCATATCTGATTCAATCAGTGCCCGAGTACTCCGTACTGTGACCGAGACCACCTTTTCAAGCGGACACAGGCACAGTTCCCAAGCGTGGAACAATTGTGTTCTCACTGGTCATGGTGTAACAGACATGTGGAAAAAGTTATTCACTCAGGACCAAAGCAGGGGACCCTAGAGCTGTGAGGCGCCGGTGCAAATCACTTGATGCAAAAAATTATATCAGTGTCATCTATGCAATACTCATAAGAAATGAAACTGTATTACACAATAATTCTTTAAGTTTTTTAGCAGAACAGATAGCAATATTTCTGAGTTCTGTCTTTATCTGTGTAACATCAGGCACAAGCAGAAACTGTACACTTTCGGCTAGCACGCTGATATGATATCATGTAGCCTGCAGAAACGCAGCGAACAGCACGTCACAGGCCGGGTGTGACGCAGGCGGCGTCTGACGTCAGCAGTCTCGCAGCTTCTTTTTTAAATGTGGTTTCATTCTTTTCAATACGTATTCAATGCGTTTCCGGTGATCCTTTTAGGCCCCTTTTATTATACACAGAATGTCTTTTACCTCAAGAGATCAACAATTGAATCGTTTCATTACATTTTATAGGGAAATCACCCTTAAGCGCGCGCACGTCATGTGGGTCACGCCAACAACAGCGTCCTTTGATGCGATACTGCGAAGAACAGCGTGTTTTTGTCCAGTCCGTCAACATAAAGCTCTTCATACTCTCTTATCATATGCATTAAAAGAAAAAACAAGACAAGAACGACTCAGGGTCAGCGCATTTGTCCCTGTCTCGGGTTTATGTGAGATATGGAGGCTTGGAGCGAACAAAAAACGCTGTGGGTTTATAAAGGAAAAGCCGCAATCTTCATCAGGAGTCGGTTTAGTAGAGATGCATGTACTGAATTCGGATATTTTGCGCAGCATTACCCTGTTTATCGTCACATCATAAGCTTACGTGTAATTTGATTCCACTTACCTCCCGAGCTATCTGGCTCAGAGCATCATCCTCCGCCGACACTTTCTCCCGATTCGGGATTCTCTTCCTCCCCGTCACCTGAGTTCCCATTTCTAATCTCTGATGTGATTTTTTAAATATATATTATATCCAGCTAATATTACTCATGTACGTTACAGATTAAAAAGGATTATTATCCAGCACGCGCTGTAATCTCCTCTAGCTATTTAAACAGGAGTGTGAAGGTTCCGCTGGATCCATTTCCCTGTAGTGAGAACGCAGCAGTGTGGCGGCTTTTCTAGCTGATTCCACACAGCACCCGCACAGCGTGTTTACACCTCCAACAGGAGCTTGTTGCTCCTCCAAACACGAACAGGTCGTGTGTCCGAGAAATCACGCAGGATGATGACAACTCGCTAATCCAGTGGATTTACTGTACAACAGCGCGCTGGTGACATTGTTCAAACTGTCACAGATCAGCACAACCCTGAGACCGTCCTCCCGCTGGAAACATTTATCCGTTCTGTGCAAACAAACAAGGACAACATGTACATAAAAAAAAGTTTTCATTTATTTTATACGGCACACCAAAAGCCCTAAGGACAGACAAGCAAGCAGATGATGATGATGATGATGATCCATTCGTTCCGGGATTCGGAACCAATCAGATTTCAGTTCCAGCCGCTGGATGATCCTGAACCAATGGCATTCCAGGCTCTGCTGCTGGTTGTGGGCGGGGCTACAAAGAACCCAGCCACTGCCTTCCATCCTGATTGCGTATACTGCAGGAAAATATGACAGTGCAGTTAAACGCTGTAAAACAATATCTAGCATACTCTGCATGGCCCAAAAACTTATGAACAGCTGAGCATCACACCAGGGTCAATCTACAGGAAAGGTGGAAATAAAAATCTCCTGAACTGTACTTTTTCCTTCACACCTCTTTAATAGCAATAACGTACTTAAAAACTTTATGAATGCACAAATATATAGTTTAATGCATTATTTATTTATTTTTTTAAATACATTCAACAACTGGTGTTACTTCTCTTCCTGGTGCACCAATCACGGTAACACCAGTTTAGAGGAAAATTGTAACTATGTCCTAACTGACTATGACTTGGCTGTGTAAGACCACATGGTTTTCATTTTCTCACTCATCCTCTATACCACTTTACCCTGTATTCATAGTCACAGGAGGCCTGGAGCCTATCCCAGTAGACTTAGGACACAAGGTAGGGTACACCCTGGACAGGGTGCAAACCACTACACCACCATGCTGCCACATGGTTTTCAGTTGTGTCAAAATCAATTAATTATTAGGTGTAATAAGTTTTTCATAACCAATATTTGACAGTTATAATTATAAAATGATTAACAAAAAAGATTAATTTAAAAGCTTTGCATAAAATTGCAAAGTTAATTCTGGCATTTCTAAACAAATAAAGCATTATTTTCTGATCATATACAAGTAATGTGTCTGTTATGTTAATTAAAATTATTTTGGTATCAGAAATACTAAGTGACAGCACATCATTTTTTTTTTTTAATGACTCACCCAATAACTGCTCCCGTAAAGCACCCAAATGTCTAGGATGGCCTTGTACTCTATTACATTACAATTTCCCTTCACTCTTACTAACTTACCCAAAGGTTCATCAGCCACACCCTTTTATATTTGAAACAACGAGCAACATTAACACACATTGATATTTGATATGACCAAAGAACACACTTTGATAAGATAACCAAATTAAAAACTGCTGAACATGGACTATACTGAACATGAATTATTAATAGTATCAGTAGCCCAAATCAAATATTAATAGCAGGATTTGGAATCAGAGTAGACTAAATTGAATACAGTAAAATGTTGCCATGAGTAATTACGACAGTCCCTTCATCCATCTTTAGAAACCTCAGTAGTTCAACTAGTATCGTGGAGGCCAGTGATGAACATTGTACAGTATTTATTCCTATTTTCAAAATCGTGATGGGACCTCCGGACAACATTCACACTCGCAATCACACACTACAGCGATTAAATCTAGGAAAACAATTAAATCTAGGAAAACAATTCATCACTAACATTTTCCATTTCTGTTACCTAAACAAACAAATGTAGAATATTAGACAAACTGAAGTAAATTGAAATAATTGTTTAATTGTTTTGGAAACATATGAACACTTCACAATCACTGCTTCTTAGTGATCTTCTTGCCTTACTTTCCATAAGTTCGTAAGATAAACTGAGTATTTAATTCTTTTCACAAAACAAAGGTGCTCCCAATGACTGTCTGATATATAACCCTTTCCTACTAAATGATACTTTTTTCCTCCATTTAAAAAATCATGGGGTTCCCTGATGCTCCTGATTACTTATACAGCATATAGGCTGAAATGACCCTGCCTATTCCAGTATGACAGCATCCCTGAGCACAAGACGAAGTCCATAAAGTGGAAAATTTTCCAAGGATGGAATCAAAGAACTCTAATGAGCCCTGACCTCAACCACACTAAAAGACTTTTAGGATGAACTAGACCACAGGCTGCGCACCAGGCCTTCTCATCTGCCATCAGCACCTGACCACATTCTTGTGTCCAAATAGGGGTGAGAAAATCTTCAGTATCCACTAAAATTCACTTTGAAAATATTAAGCAATAATAATAGCTCCCTGTAAAAACAGTAAAATGTAAGTAACATTTCTTTCAGGAGGAGCATAAAATAGTATAAAATACTTTAAAAGCTTAGTTGATGAAAAAAAAAAATAATAATAATAATAATCGAAAGAAGAAGTTTCAAGTTTTCAAGTTTCAAGTTTTATTGTCATATACAGATAACAATGAGGCATCATTACCGTAATGAAATTCTTAGACCCGTGTTCCCCAACTTTACATAAACATATAATATAAAATATAGGAAGAGGAGAAAAAGGAGAGGGAAAAAAATAATAAAATAATAAAAATAAAATAAAATAAAATAAAATAAAAATAATAATATTGCAGAATCTAGTAAAAAGTTAAATAACTTTAGTAATTCCAGATTTGGGAAAACAACACATTTTAAATATCATTGATTATTTGCTGCTGCAGCTGCTGCAACAAAAAGAAATTGCACAATTTATTTTATTTTTTTTTTTAATTTACAAGTATTTAAAACTTAATGCTCCAGTATACAGTAGCTGCCTGTTTCCATACATGGCGCTTTGGCGCCCTCGTGCGTTTATTTAGTTGAAATACAGCATCTTAATCAATATAATGTGTTAAACAGTGTAAATAGTAGTTTAATGTATGTTAGCTTCGTACGTGCTACATCGTTAAACAATTCATCAATCCCTAAAACATATAACAATACTTTTCTCTCTCAATTTGTACAGTATCATGCATCACCGATTTATAGCTTTCATAAGTATCCGTATAGCCACAGGCAGTAAAGTAAAATCAAATTTTCACAAGATTTCCTCTACACAATGTAGTTAAATCACATTTTATAAACTATAATGCAATAAATGACATGATATAAAATATAATGCACCCTTAATTTGTTTGCCTTTTGTCATTTTCACAGAATGTAAGATCCCGTATGTGCTCTATGTTGCATCTACTGATCCTATTGAGGTTTATGAGTTCAAAGAGCAAAAGATGAACAAACAGTATAACAATGTATTGCCTGTGTCTTCAAAGCACAACAAATGATGCACAGAGTGTTTTACAGTATGGTTTAATACAGCATCTCTGAAACAGCATTGTAATTACAAGTAATTATAGTATGGTCTAAATTCTGATGCATGTTCAATATTCAGCTAAATATGGTCCAAATGTAGGTCAGAACTGTGTAATAATTATTTAATAATTAATAGTATAAATACTTTCAAATAATATATTGCCACATCTTTCATATTATAACAAATATTGCTAAGACCCATGAACACTATATTATAAATAATAGCTTATTTAAATTTTCATTGAAAGCTGACCAATTATACAATATGCATACTTTGATGCATATGATGCATATCAGATATTGTATATATTAACCTGAAATAATTAACATTATGCCTGATATTTCCATGAGTTCCTATCGAAATGTATACAATGCCAAATGCTGCTATCACTATGTGTTCAGTACACTTACATACCTGTAATTAGTTGTAATTAATACATATTTAAATATTGTGTACTTACTGTTTAATATAATTCTGCCAGCAAGCAACAACTCATGTCTAAATAATAGTGGGATAGAGCTGTCTCAAGAGTCAAGGCTCTGTGTAACAGATCAGTAGTGTGGGGGTTTCATGCTCCAGCACTGCAAAACTGCAACTGTCTGCCCTTGTGCTTGGCCCTGCACTCAGTGCTTAAGGAGTGCTGTATCACAGCAGACACTGTGCTGTAATCCCCAGCTTCCTAATAAGCAACTAAGTCCTAACCTGATCAATAAATGAACAACCACATCTTCAACTGGATGTCTGGGCTGTGCAGATACTTTAATTAAGTGAAAAAAAGTACACATGGTGGGTTGGTTTTAGGCACACAATATTTTTATAGCTTTTACACAAGAAACATGCGCTTTGGAACATTATAGCCAAAACACATTTTTATTCTAAAGATCAGAAAACATCAATGATACTGTAACTGATAATAATGAGAGCTAGAATAATGCTTTTAGAAGCACATGTATTTTTTACATGTATTTTTATACATTGCATGATAAAGTAAAACAGTGGTGTGAAGAGAATTATTTTTAAGAAGTGCTTCCTTCATGTTTAAAAGTGTACTTTATTTATGGGCATGTCTTGGAACTTTCTTGTTTTTTGTAGACTTGATGCCTACAAATACAGAAAATAATACACTGTAGTTTAAAATAACAAGAAGACAGTATGATGACACGCAATTAAACAAAACATAAAATTATTCTCAATCTTAGACCAAAGGAGTTGAATTCTGGTATTTATGTTGGGTGTTCAAGTTAAACCAGGATTTGTGATGAAATTTCTGGCATAAGACTGATTGGAATTAAAGAAGACTTCAAGTAGGCTACAGTAATATGGCATTATATTCCTGCCACAATTCTGAGCGCGTGGTTTGACATTTTGAGAGCAGACAAAGCGCTCTATGCGCGTGCAATGTCTTCCCTGCGCGATCAACGTGTTCTCCGCGCACGCGCGACTTCTCGATTCTGTGCGCGCTCAACTCTGTCTGCACACGCGTGCAACATTTCTTTTCTGTGCGCGCTCAACTCTGTCTGCACACGCGTGCAACATTTCTTTTCTGTGCGCGCTCGACTCTGCCTGTACTGTATGGTCGCTCAACATTGTCCAGCGTTACAACACTGTCACAAAACCAGCCAATCACAGACTTCCACACAGAATCGAGCTGCAGAATCGAGCTGTCGAGCGCGCAGTGGAGACATTGCACGCACATAGAGTGCTTTGTCTGCTCTCAAAATGTCAAACCACGCGCTCAGAATTGTGGCAGGAATATAACGCCATACAGTAATTATTATTTGAAAATCAACATGTAATGTGTTGCTTCTGTCTGTGGGAACTGTACAAACATTTAGTCAAGATCACCACTTGCACAAACTGGGAGTTATTGCCACATCTTCTGTACAGTCCTGACCTCGGAAAGATTCCACATGCTTGGGCTGTTAAAGGACTTCCTGGGAGGCCAGGGTTTGTGAAGCAGGCATTGTCTGCGTGATGTCCAAGCGCTAGTAAAAGGCTGGGATATGTGCATTAGTGTAGCAAGGGATTATATAGATAAATAAAGGTAGTTTTTCTCATAACTGTGTAATGTTATTCTGCACAATCGACAGTCCCGGGTTGACTTGAATGCCCCTAGTAATTACAATTAAAATAATTACAATTTATATTGCATTTCACATATCACTGTTGTGTTAAGTGAACATCAGTTTACCTTTTTCTTGGCTTTATCTATTGATGGTCCGGATGCACTAAGAACAGCAATTTTATTCTCAATGTCTGACACCTGACGGGAAAAATTTACTTCATTTCAATACATTAACAGGAGATGAGGTTAAAAGTGACATTAATAATGTACTGTATATATAAATAACATCTTAAATACATATACTGTATATAACTTTCACATGTACATATGGTCAAGTGGAGGGTTTATTTCAAAATAGCTTACCTCACTCTCTGTGTTGTGCACTTTGGCAGCAGTTGCTGCAAGCTGATCTTCAAGTTCAGAGAGCTCAGAGTCAGTAAGAAAGCCGGTATAATTATTCTTAGCATGCTGTTCGATTTGCCTTAACTTCTTCTCCATGTCAAATGACTTCCCTGCTGTCAGATAAACCTAAAAGAGAGCAGACAGTGTTGTGGAAATACCAGCCCTGAACTGTTACATCACAAAATATATACAGTGAACAGGATGTAAATTACAGTGGTTCTACTTAATAAAATGTTTGTTTCTTACAGATTTACTCAAGCATTTTAGTTTGATTAACAAGTAATCAAATTCATCAATGTAGGAAAAAATAGCAGTTCTTCGTCTGTAGTTAGTGCTATAGCTACTGTAGCTGTGTGCATCTGAATGTGAATAAACCACAAGACTTCAGCATCAACGTGAGGATAAACACCCCTGGCCAGTATGCTGGAGTAAGCCAAGGCCTGTTTAAAGGACAACTTTAATCTACAGTAATTTCCTTTTATGCTAATGCTTGGTTAGACTAGAATTGGATCTGATAGCTAACATAGTTGGCTAAGCAGCAAAACAAATAGGTAATGATTGTTATATAGCTGTAAATATTGGTTAATAACAAGACATTTTCCTACTGATTCATTTATTCAATTCAAACTACGTAGCATTAGTTATTAATACACTCATAAAAATGCTTCTGGCATTGTGTAGCTTTTACATGAATAGGTCGATATTTCTAAAAGTTTGTAATTTAATTTTATTATTTATTGAAGCTTACCATGTTTGTGCCCTTATTTACTAATATACATTTTTTATTTTTACGTTTTATATTTTAAAGATTGAAAATTCTTCCCTTAATTAAAATATTTGACATTTAGCGAACTTACAGTGATTAAATGATGTGTGTAGGCTAAAAGGGTGTAGATGAGGGTCAGGAGCTCCGGTCCTGCACATTTTAGTTTTCTCAGGACATCTGATGTAACTAATCAGCTAATTAACAACCTCTTCTGAATAGAATTGGATGTGGTAGGAGGTCTTACGGGAGCATTGTTGAGGACCCTGGTGTTGATGCTTTAAATCGATATATTTTACTGGATACATTTCAATGACAAGTTGACAGATTATCTATACTTTTATTTAATTACACATAATTTTCTTAACACACTTTGCATCCCTGGGTTTAAAACGCAGCTCCATCCTTGGCTTACAACTGTCCTCCATGAACCTTTTAACCCATGTTGCTTTTATTAACACTGAGCAGTTTGACAAATTCTAAACAAACCCAACTAAAGGAATGGACTTTGAGTCATATTGATGATGAAACCCCAGAATATGGATGATATTATTTAGGGTTGTTCCGATTCCGATACTGGTATCGGAAATGCTGCCGATACCACAAAAAACTCTGGCATCGGAATCGGCG
>JAQMYG010000036.1:28320704-28331662 GCA_030014215.1 Clariallabes teugelsi | reverse complement strand
GAATGGCTAGTGACTCCGGAAATCCACTAGCCACATTGGCCAGTGAGCAAAAAAGTTAATGTCAAGCCCTGCTTAGTTCACACCAACACTCTTACAGGTTATGTTACAAGATATGTAAAATGTGTGTTAGTACCTTTTGGGTTTCAGTAGGCATCTCATCACTCGAGGAGCTATAGACTGCTTCCTGTACTGATGATACTTGTTCAGTGTGTTGGGAACCTTTCACATCTGATCCCTTAGACTGAGTGGCTTTCTTGGTCTCATCCTCATCTGAAGACATTGCTCTGTCACTCATCAGCTCTTCTAGCTTCTTTTTTAGCTTCTCCTCCTCCAGCTGATTTGCTGTTGCTTGTGCCTGCTGCAGGAACATGGGAACTGTTCACTTTTCTGCTCATGTGACTTGGATTCCAGAGAAGTAGGTCAAGGCAAGTGAATTTCTGATTTAAGCTGGATGTTTTGCCACTCATTTGAGAGGCTCCATTGGTTCAGTAGAACTAATAACTTTTGCTGAAGGAACTGATGAAAGCTTAGACGATTATTGAAATATGTCAAATTTTCTTGATCTGTTTCTTCTAAACACATCTACTGTGGCTAAAGAATGGCCAAAGACAAAATTAATTACAGTAGAGGGAACCACACAAGAATATCTGGATCTAGTATAAAGTTGTAGCTCAAAAGAGCTGAGTTTTTACTTTTTTTTTTTATTATTGATTTTCCCCCCGATTTTTCTCCCTAATTTAGTCGTGTCCAATTCCTCCCCGTCACTAGGGGGCTCCCACATTAAGCTACTACTACCACTCAGTCGGGAGGGCCGAAGACTATCACGTGCATCACAGCGCTATCCGCTCCTTTCGCTTGCGTGAGCTCACACTGATTGGCTGTAGAGCCATGTTTAATGTGGGAGCACAAAGTACCTCTCATCCCTCCCCTCTGAGAGACCTCGGCCAATCAGCTCTCTCTAGACCTCCGGCTGCGAGAGGTTACAGCAGCGATCTCCGGATGATAGGACGAGCACTTTACCACTGCGCCACTCTGAGGCCCCTAAGTTTTTACTTTGAGTCAAAACTAAATTATTCAAAACTAAATGGCCAATACTATGAGAACTCCTGACCAAAACACTCCTAGGTGAGCCTTGGTCAAACTGATGTCAAAAAAATGTCAGACGTATTCCAGACCTCTGAGTACAAAGTGAGGTCTGTGAAAGTACGGAAAGCATATAAGAACTCCAGTGGCCTGCACTTTTTGGATGAATTTTGAATGCAGGCTGCATCCCAGCCGTGCACATCCAACATCAGTGCCCAATCTCACTAATGCTCTCATGGCTGAATAAGCCCAAACCCCCAAAGCCATGCTTCAAAATCTAGCACAAAGCCCTCCCTGAATTGCAGAGGATATAGTACCAATGAGTGGAAACACCATTTCAAGGCCCATAGTGTCGAATAAGATGTCCGATAAGCACATACAGTATGTGTGATGATCAGGTGTCCCAATACTTTGGACCATGTAGTGTATTGTGTAACGGTTTTTCACATTATAAACCAGACATTGTGAACAAAACAATCACATACCATGGAAGACTGTTCATAGTACCTGATCATTAGATCCAGTCATCTTCTCCTCCAGTCGACTTAAGAGACTCTCAATGGCATACATTCTCTTATTCAGTTCATTAATCTGCATTAAAACATAAATTGGTGGTGATGGGAGAAAAAGAAAGAGAAATTTAGATAAGCATCAAAGAAACAAGTCTTGCTCTTGTTGGATCGTGAACTCAACAAAACCCAAGCTCTGAACTTAGCGGTTATATGCCGCTTAGCAATGATGGATAATATTAATCAATAGCTCATCAATGAAATTATTAGCCTAGGAATGAGCAATAAATCATATAATGGCTTAATTAGAATGAAATGTGGAATCTGTTATACAGTACATACCCTTAAAGGCAGATAGGCCACTGCATTCAAAGTTTCAACTATTCTTAAGGGTTTCAAGACCATAAATCAAATGAAACCAAAAATTAGAAACAGTTCTGTTCTCTGTTCTTTTGTGTCATTTGTACTTTGTTTTTGTATAACATGTTTGCAGCTGCCTGCAAGTTCCTCCCAGGGATTCGGGGGGAATCATAATGATAAATGATAATAGACTAAATAATCTATCTTCTTTATGTTTATTAAATTGATGACTGTGTTTCATATCACCATCTTACTTATTGCACATAATGTGTTATGTGTCAGCAACATTGCCTAAGAATTATAAGCTAAACAAGCAGCCTGAAATGGATGTCTCCGATCAGTCCAGCATCTACATCATACCATTCTCTTCATCTTGTTTTTATACAGTCACCAGGGGTGCTGTTGCACTTCATTCAACAAAAACCCAAACAAATCTGCTTTAAGAGGCATTTCTTATATTGATTTCTTCTGATATCTGGCTTAGCCTTGTGAGGCCATTTATACTAGTCGCTCATCAGAATCAGTTTACACTGTGCTTTTTTAAGCTTAATTTCATTAAATGTATTCTCAGAACTCATGTTCATTAATTTGTGAATGTAATTATTTAGCACAAATGCATACTGGAGGAGTGCTGTGAGTGATGTTTTCCTGGGAGGAGGCCCGGCTGCGACGGCGTGTTGGGAGTTGATAGACGGGAAATCGATGAACATCCTCCTCCTCTGAGGTGTCCAGATAGTAGGAGCGTTGTGGTAAGGCAGAGATCTTTGATAGAGAGCGAGCACGTACGATCCTGTGCTCAGAGTACAAGCCATCATCTAAACACAGGAAAAAACAATGTCTTTTAAATATCTCCCAATGTTCTTATAATGGCTGATGAATGCTGGATTTTAATCTTTATAGCTCTATCACAAAGCAGCAAGCTAGATGTAATGCTAAATGTAGTTCTAGTTGTTGTCAAATGGTTTTATAAGTCAGTGCACTGAACAAGAACTAAGACAGATGTAGTTGAAAATAATGTCTTACTAAACTCAACAACTATCTCATGCAAAAGTTTTGGCACCCCTTAATAAATAACAGATTTTGGTGATTTTTTTATTGAAAAGATGTTAACACAGTCTCTCTTTGAAATGGAAAAAATGCACAATATTTTCAGCAAACATTGATGCATAGTTACTTTTTATGTCATAAATTGAACAAAAAAATAAAAACATTATTGTGGCACTGTGCAAAAGTTTGGGCACCCTACATAATCAGTACTTAGTAACACCTCCTCTGACTAAATAATCCAGAACTCATGTTCATAATAATCCATCTTCTTTATGTTTATTAAACTGATGACTATGTTTCACACACAACACAACACCTCCTCTGGCAGATATCACAGCTTGCAAACGCTTTTTATAGCCAGCTAAAAGTCTTTTAATTCTTGTACTTGGGATTTTCTCCCATTCTTCCTTGCAAAAGGCTTCTAGTTCTTTAATATCCTTATGTCGTCTTGCATGCACAGCTCTACCCACAAATGGTTGTTTAAATCAGGGGACTATGATGGCCGTTTACATACGTATTACGTATTACATAGTGGATTTCGAGGTATGTTTAGCATTATCGTCCTGTTGTAGAAGCCATCCTCCTTTTAGTTTCAGCTTTTTTACAGATGGTGTGATGTTTGCTTCCAGAATTTGCTGGTATTTAGTGGAATCCATTTTTCCCTCCACCTGTGCAACGTTTCCTGCCACTGGCTGCAACACAACCCCAAAGCATGATAGATCCACCCCCATGATTAATAGTTGGCAAGGTGTTCTTCTCATGAAATGCTGCTCCTTTTTTTCTTCAAACATGCCTTTGCTGATTTTGGCCAAAGAGTCCTATTTTAACTTCATCAGTCCACAGCATTTGTTTCCAAAATGCATCAGGCTTCTGTAGATGTTCTGTTGCATACTTCTGACGTTGGATTTTATGATGGGGATGCAGGTAAGGTTTACTTCTGCTGACTCTTCCATGAAGGTCTTGTGGAACGATGCACCACCACTCCTGAGTCTGCTAAATCTTCCTGCAGGTTTTTTTTTCAGTCAAATGGGGGTTTGGATTTGTCTTTCTGACCAGCATACGAGCAGTTCTCTCTGAGAGTTTTCTTGGTCTTCCAGATCTCATCTTGACCTCCACAGTTCCCTTGAACTGCCATCACTTAATTACATTTCTCACTGTGGAAACTGCAACCTGACAACGCTTTACTATCTTCTTTTAGCCATCTCCTGCATTGTGGGCATCAATAACTTTCATTTTTAGACCCTTACACAGCTGCTTAGAGGAACCCATGGTTGTTGAGTGTCCGCAAGTGTGTGCACAAGGTTTGAAAAGTCAAAGTATTGGTAAAGCTTTGAAATTGGCATTTACTAATGACAGCTGTTGCCATGCATCAGATCTAACGAGCTGATTAAGGTCTGAAACCTTGTAAAAAGAATCTGAGACTCTGGAACTCTTAGGGTGCCCAAACTTTTGCACAGTCCCATAATAATGTTTAGATTTTTTATTTTTGCTCAATTTATGGCATAAGAAGTAACTATGCATCAATGTTTGCTGACAATATTGTGCATTTTTTTCATTTCCAGGAGAGACTGTGTTAAGATCTTTTCAATAAAAAAAATGACCAAAATCTGTTATTTATCAAGGGGTGCCCAAACTTTTTCTTGGTGCATCTACAGTATCATGTTGCCTCTAATTTCCTATCATAAACATGATCATGGGCTCACCACATCCAATCAGATCATGTTATTATTATTTTTGATCAGATCGCACCATGCCTTGTGTGTGTGTGTGTGTGTGTGTGTGTGTGTGTGTAAGAGTGAGTTTGTGACTTCTGATTAACCTGGACATGAGAAACGATCCAGACTCTTCCTCCGATTCATGTGGTGATGATGGGGAAGGTACATGTCAGCGCTGAAATCCAAATCATTTCGTAGCATTCCATGCTCATCTTGGACATACTGAAAGATGGAAAAATAAATTATGGAAATCAGGATATGATCCCCATGTTTAAAGTAAATATGAATTAATGACCGAATGTTCTTGCCTGTGCAGAATGTCGCCGGGAGTGGCTGCCGTGCTCATCTATTTCCAGGTCCATAGGGTGGACAGAGAGTAAACGTTTCTTCTTTCGCATCTTGGTGGGGGTTAATGAGACAAAGTACGAAGTGATTAACTTATTTGTTTAATAAACCAGGAAGCCCTTCAGAAACCACTGTCATATTATCACAACAACTGAGATGGAACAAAACATGCATATTAATGTATTGCTTTCAGCACATACATATGAAATGATGTGTGTTTACTGCAGTCAGGTTTTCCAAAGGTTGTGCAATCATTTCACATTCATTATTTTTTTTATAACTCAATCAAATTGAAGGTTATTAAAAGGTATTGCAAACCTAAGGTGATGAAATAACCAAAGAGCGGTCCAGGTTCACTGTGACCCACATTCATTAGTATGAAAGACTACATATGTGTAAAATACTGTATATCTCCATATGAGAAAGGTCAAACAGGTTTCACTACAGAAAGTTTAATTGTATTAAAAATGTAAACTTTAGGCCTGTCATATTGCCCCATTGACAGTTCCACTCATTTTAAGTTTAGGATTGATATACTAATTACCTTTTTAAACCTTTTTGCCAGATTTGAAAAAACAAACAAACAAACAACTACACGGGGTGTTCAAGTCAAACCAGGACTTGTGATGAAATTTCTTGTGGAATGCCTGATCCTTGAAAACTGATGCAAGAGAGCTTGTAGAAGAGAGGCATGTGTCAGTGGGAACTGTACACACAAACACCACTTGCACATTTCAGGAATTCGGCTGGGAGTTGTTAACACATCCCCCATGCAGTCCTGACCTTGCTCCAAGCCATTTCCACATGGTTGGGCCATTAAAAGAGTTCCTGGGAGGCCAGCATTTCAGATGTGAAGCAGGCAGTCTGATCATGGCTACAGCATACTGAGAAAACTTTTTACCTTGAGAGTATCTAAGCACTAGTGGAGCAGGGGATTATATATTATATAGAGCAATAAATGTAGTTAAACTGTGTCCTGGTATTCTACATAATCAAAGGTCACTGTTTGACTTCAGCACCCTTTGTATTTGCTGATGTTTCCACTGATTTGCTCACCATTCTAGATTTTATGCGATCATGGGGTGGAATGATCACTGCCAAATTTAACTCCAATTGAGTTTATTATTGCAATGTATTGATTCAAAAGGAAGGTCAGTTCAGGGAAGAATCATGCTGTCCCATGCTTGCTGTCCAAATTCATTTGATTACAGGTTGCCAGAGACACATTATTAATATCAAAAAGGGACAAATTTAAAAAATACTTTTTGCCACCAAGATCTTCTTTCGTAGTAAACAAACAAAGGTAAAGTGGAGACAGTACAGAACCATTGCTATTGGGAGATATAATGTAAAGCTAGGGAAGTAAGTGTACATGGGGACAGTAGAGTGTCTATTTATGTACAGTACATCAGAAATTTGTGTGCACCACAGTGATCACAGTGATCATCTTTATAAAAGCAAGGCTGTGTCAAGTGTGACAGTTGCTTTTCTTTGAGACTGTGTCAGTATAATGAAAGCACTGCCAGTTAGTGTGAACTGTTGAAAAACGTGTGAAATGTTGCTGATTTTGATAAAATCAGTCCCAAGTTGTGTAAACGTTGGAATGTAACTTACTAGAACAATTAGACTGTCATGAGATTTAGGACGATGTTTTTGATTAAAACAGCCAATAAAAGGTTACAATGCTTTACCTGCTTATAGCGCTGAGCTTCTATTGCATCCATATTCTCATCATTATGGCCATTGTACACATCTAACAGTGAACATCATACATCAACACGTCATTCATCATGTTAAATTAAATGTTGATTAGATTAATTCTATTCTACTTGTGGAAGAGCAACTGTTCTTATGCCTGCACCAACTCACTGTGGACGTCAGGCACGGATTGCACATCATCGTCACGGCGACCTGGACAAACAAAGGGGAATAACGTGACTGCTAATCCCTTCTTGGTATAATGCTTACTGTTGGAATACCAACATTAGCTTTTAATAAGAGTAGGCTTTTTATGGAACCCAGCTGGCCCTATTACTCATCAATAAGACATTAATCTGAGAGGGGGGGCGGGGGGGCATGTTGTAGAAGGAATGTTAATAAAGTACTAAACATTTTATATAAATAAATAAAATAATCTCTTAACCAGTGACGTGATATATACTCATATTCATCAAAACCCTTTTAAAGCCCAGACACCACAGATCCGTCACAATTAGCTCAGGTCATGCGAAGCAAATCCTCCTGCCTACTATGCATTCTAAGCATGTTTCCATTTCCCTATTTTCCTCAGCTGATCGTGCAATGTAGTCATAAATAACCTCAAAAGAATGTTCTCAGACACCAGCACAACATGTGATCTGTGATGGCCTCAGTATTCTGAATACACCCTCTGGTCCTAAGACTAAACAGCAAGCCACTGACCTAATTCATACACACTGACAATGAATGCTTAATCTTTAAGGTACTATAATGCTTAAGGAGTTCGTATTACCTTTCCAAAGTCCTAAGAATTCTGTGGGAATGATATACTGTACATTGTATATATCTGGAGTTTACTTTAACATTGTGTACTGTAACACAATACTTGAGGCCCCTTGATACAGAAGGTGATTATGGTGGCCTAGTACGTTCATGGAAAACTATGATAATGCAGTACAGTTATGTGAGAGGTCATTTTAACACATCTCAGGCTATCTGTGTCCTTTTTATAGCACTCACCCTCTTCATTTAATCTCTTGTGGAGCGACCTCATCACCTTGGCGCTGCCGAAGCGCTTGAAGCGAGAGCGTACACTGTCATGATACCAGCCCAGGGCTCCAATTTTCAAGACCCTGTGTAAGCAAAAAAGTCAATAGTTAATGTTAAGCATCTGTTCTAATATTTAACATGGCAGCTTCTCTCCAATGCATAAATCTGACCTGGACATTCGGCATGGATCACACACCCAGCCATGCTCCTTTGTACTGTAGCGGCTACAAGTCTTGCAGATGTTGAGATGGCAATCCAGACACTGGCGCTTCCTGTTTACCAGGAACTTGAAGGGCTGCAGGCAGCGTATGCAATGTGAAGCAGTGAAGTTGGACTGAGTGCACAGGAGCTCTCGCTTTGTGTCCTCCTTCTCAAGTTTAGTCTTTAAATCCCTAGAGGACCCAGAGTAGAGATGTCACTAGTTGTATTGTTTGTGTTTATTGAAATAATGGTGCTCCCAATATTTTTATGTGTATTTGTATTTTAACACCAAGCATGATGTTCTGGAAGTTCTAGTCAAACCACTCACTCTCACTCACTCTCTCTTTACTGTTCAGGGGCACAGGAACTAGGAGACTCAGAGCATGAGATACTGTAGGATACACCCTGGATGGGGTGCCAGACAAACATGCACACACACTCATTCACACACATGACGGGCAATTTGGAAATGCCACTTAGCTTAATTTGGATGTCTTTTGAGTGTGGGAGAAAACCTGACTACCTGGAGGAAACCCACAAAGCACAGACTGAACATGCAAACTCCACACACTTAGACCTGAGGTACTGTAGTAATCGAACCTTCGACCTTGGCCAGCG
This sequence comes from Clariallabes teugelsi, assembly GCA_030014215.1. Classification (NCBI taxonomy): domain Eukaryota; kingdom Metazoa; phylum Chordata; class Actinopteri; order Siluriformes; family Clariidae; genus Clariallabes; species Clariallabes teugelsi. Next base: position 28,323,036 of record JAQMYG010000036.1, on the reverse strand, counting down.
ACTAATACCAGTATAATCCAATTCCTGGCCTAAGCTACATCCAGATAATTTAATTAGTCTCTTTTAAACCTGAGACTTTGTAAACTTTGGATTAGGCAAACTTTAGGAATTTGGGTTATATATCTAACAATGAGGATAACTCACCTCTCGAAAAAAAAATCTGCTTAAAGTGCTTTATGTTAAGAAAACAGAAAAGACGATTTCTCACACCACCTTGTTTTCCCAGGTGGAGCTCTGGAACAATCTGACCTTGTGACTCTGCTGTGATTATCATCATGGGAATGGGTTCAGCACTGAGCTATTTTCACTATGTTACAGAAAGGAGTGACCTGCTTGTACTTTCCATTTACTGCTGTGCCATGGAATGCTCTACAGCCTGTTGTTAGATCAACATACCTCAATCAAAGATATCAAGATAAAGAGAGGGAATGTTGGTGGTATTAAATAGTGTTTGCATACTGAATACTAATGCATGATCTGTCAAACACACCCAAGTCTCGTTTCTTCTTTCTTCCTAAGTTCGAGGTCCCTCTGGATCACCTCCCACACGTGCTTGGCCTCCTCATCTGAGAGTCTGGATAGGTCCAATTTTTTATCCATACTCTGACTTAGTAAAAGGGGACATGAATTTAACAAAAAATACATAAATGCATGAAAGACATATGAATATAAAATATTTATAACAAAATCTAAAACGAATAGTCTTTTCATTGTGAGGTTGAAAAATTATATTTGATATACCTGTATACTGTAAGATCTGCTTCAGGGCAGGGTACACTAAAGACCTGATAAAATCTTCTGCTGAGATCTGGAATTAAAACAATCAGTCTATAGGGAGTTTGATAAATATTATTTATAATGTAGCTAAATATTTATACCAATTATTAAAGTCAAATGTGTCTAGCAAAATTTATGAATTTCTAACAATTCATAGATAAACATCAGTTCAATACAATGTAGACAGGGATTTAAAGCAGCCTTCCAGTTAACGTATGCATCATGGTTTAGTCATTAATAGCTTGCAGTGATGGTGTATCCAGTATTAATTATTGATGAACATAATGTATATATTAAATTGAAGAAGAATAACTAGAAAACTACAGTCGCAGCGACGTGTTAAAGCTTTGACTCTTAATCCATATCACATTGATCTGATGTCCCTCTGTAGATCTGTGCATATGGTGATGATTTAATGATTACAAGTTACTGAGCTTGATTTAATCAAGCATGACAACCATGTAATGTATTTAAACATACATTAATTTCTGCAAGTTCTAGTACTATACTATCACTTAATAATATATCACATAGTCAATATTCCAGTATTTAAAATATGAGTGTATTTACCTCTCTTGGCCTTTTGTAACAGCGATCAGCTGCTGTTGTTGACTCCACTGAAACTGAACCAAACTAAAGCAGGCTAAAATATTTCTCCAGTGCGAATCACATGCTTATATTTTCAAGTGAAAAGAGGAGAGACAGTCGGGCTTAGTGTTTTCAGTGAATGGAGTGCTTTTCATTTCAAATAGCTCAAGGAAAGTGTCATTCCTCTACCATCTACAGACAAACAGCCATTGTGATACATACAGACTTTCAGAAGTATTTCCTGTAGCTGAATTTACAAAGATAAGTTAAAAGAAAAGTATGTTATTTTATGTAGGTGAAATGTTCAGAAAATCCATTTTAATATAGTGTATTAAATGGATACAGTGTTTACTTTTACGTTTAGTGTTTGGAGAATAATTCTTCTTTCTGCCATTTTGTCTCTCTTTGTCCTCCTCCTCTCTACTCTTAACAATTTTTACCTTAGGAGTTGTTTTTAGTTCTAAGATGCTTCATGAATTATTTTTATCTTTACTAAGATTTAGTCCTAAATTTAAGGGAAAATTCTAAGAAAATTTTTTAATTCTAAGATTTTTTAAAGAATTTTATCACTAGGAGCAACTTTTAGGCTTAAGAAGCTTTGTTAATACAGTCTGAAGCCTTGACCTCTTTGCCTCCTGTACCCCAGACATAGCAGGGTGTGGTTCACTGGGTGTTCTGGTGCCTTTCTATTGTGGCCACTACTGACTTTCTTCCAGCAATTTGTGCTTTATTGGCTTTTCTGTGGAATCGGAGCAGACAGGCTGGCCTTTGGCTTCCGTGGGGATGGGTGAGCCCTGGGTGCCAATGATCCTGTCGCTATCTTTACTGGTGTATAGTTAGTGATCAATGTTGTTCAGGGGGTGTTGATGTCATGGCTGATCGGATGATATACCTCATCTACCCTCTGCACCTTTGAAATTTCACCTGCACAACACACATGATGTTATATCATTTCTATCTGTTATTA
>JAQMYG010000036.1:28309340-28320604 GCA_030014215.1 Clariallabes teugelsi | reverse complement strand
TTCATTTTGTGAAGCTGCTTTGAGACAATGTCCATTGTTAAAAGCGCTATATAAATAAAATTGAATTGAATTGAATATAAACTGGAGAACCCGGAGAAAACCAATGTAGACATTAGGATAACAATCACTTACACAGACAATAAAGTTCAGGATTAACTTGGTTACCCCAGGGCTGTGAAACACAATGACTTGTCTGATTTATATCCTAATTAATTTTCAGTAAATTGATTCACATGATGATTGAAATGAAAGACAAACTCAGTTCATGGAATTGAAACAAAAACCTTATGTAGTAAATGTTTACACCCCTAATGTTTTCAGTGACCATTGCTGAACATTGTTTGGGGGGGAAAAAAGTATTACACCAATAGTTACTTCTAGGTTTGAATAAGCCAAAACACTCAGTTACACTGGAGTTACACAATTATCAATGATCAGTGTCTGTTAAGAACTTTTTGGCACCCAATAATGTGCAGCGCTGTCATCAAGGTAAACAGTGACTACTTTTAAGAATCTAAAGAATTAAGTCACTGTGCCACTTGAATTAACTTGCATTTAATTATTGTAGCACTTTTAACAATTGCCGCAAAGTAGCTTAACAAACGTTTTATACAGATTTTTATCCTTATCAGGCAAGCTACAGCCAACAGTGGTAAGGAAAAACTCTCGGCACCTAAACTAAATCAGCACCTTCAGGTTGCGCCTGAATGGTGGGACTCTGATAACCATAGTAGACAAATAAAATCAGTGAGGGGTATGAGAATATTTTGAATACGAGGCTTGAGATAATCACTGCAGCAGTTTTTGGGACATGCACAAGAATTAGTACAGTGTATACCTCAGCACTGCTAAATTCTCAGTTCTAAATGCTTGATTTATTTTCTATAACACCAATGCTGGCAGCAATTGTAAAAAAAATAAAATAAAGCAAAGCTAGCTAAACATTTTATTAATTGACACAGGTCGTTGAGATTGCACATGTTGGTAGAGTGAGTTACTCTACTCTTCCTCTATACAAAGATACTCAATGTAGTCTTAAACACAGGCGATGCATTTGCGGCATCATTAAACCCAAATCTCAAATCCTCTTTGAAAATCTCCTTCAGCCCCCTTTCCATCTAAATGAACATGTCATGTCTGGTGCTATTCTGAGTGAATAACAAGCTTTCTAAGGGGTCATTATGTCACTGTATATGTCCGTGTCTCTACTTTCCCAACATTGTTAGCACGGTGCTAGTGGCAATGATCGTAAGAATGCTAGCTCTAGTAGCAATGCTAGCGGCATAAAAAGGCTATCAGCAAATAAATTCTAGCGGCAAGCACAGCAACAACAATGGCCAACTCCAACATAGCTTTGCGAGCAGTTCTCCAGGCTTTATCATTACTAGAAAGCATTTGAGCTGCCCATTGCATATTGAGTCTATGGTTTAAAGTATTAAAGGGGCGGTCACAAACTTTTAGTTGGACGTCATAAGTAGTTCTTTGTTCTAGCCCAGCAAAGTGGAATTGGATTTTCCGTCTTGGTTGTCAGAAAACAATGAACCGGTTCTAGCATTAGGCTCCGAAATAGCTTCAGGACTGCCATGGTGGAAAAATGGCTTTTGTTGCAGCTGATGGTCTCCCACTGCACTACTGAATGTTCACAGAGGTGCACCACTGACAAGAGCAATTTGCACAAATGGATGAAGAAGTTTAAATAAGCAGAAACCAGTATTGAAGACATCAACTGCAACACAGGGGATTTACATTTAAACTGAGCATGTCAGTTAATAAATAAATAAATAAAACATGCCTACTTTTGCATTACTTTTTCTTTTTTATAGTAACGGCTAATTTCCTATATACACAGGGCTCATAATTAAGATCCGGTTATTTGTTACATGTACCATATAGCACAGTGAAATATTTTTTTTAATAACCCAGTTTGGAAGCTGGGGGTCAGAGTTCAGGGTCAGCCAGGTCAAAGTGCCCCTGGAATAGATAGGGTAAAGGACATTGCTCAAGGGCTCAACAGTGGCAGTGTGGTAGTGCTGGGGCTTGAACTTCCAATTTTCTGTTCAGTAAACCAGAGACTTTGAGCCCATTTGAGCTACCACCAACCGAATAATGAATTAATTTAAACTAATCTAGGTTTTTTTTTTTTGTTGGTCAAATTGTTCTGTAAGGAGACAATTTAATATTTTGGAAAGGGTCTTCTCCTATTACAGCATGTCATGTTTCAGTCCTTACTTAGAGCCAGGCTATCCCAGGATATATATATATTTTTTATTATTCTTTTGCCTTTAAGTGTATTTGTGTAAGGGACAAGCAAAGTTGGCTACTGTTTATGCCAGCAAGACACATGGCAATGTGACAGAGAGAAAGAGTCTATTTACTGTGCGGCCATGTACAGGCAGTGGCTGCTATGTCTGAAAATGAACCATGGATATTTTTACACAGCAACTCTTAGATGCACAGTCTGCAGAATCTCAGGCCATATTTTGTAGGTCATGTCTTTTATTATGCTCCTGATTTGCACATCTGTACTCCTCATAAATATTTAATGGCATAGCATCTTTCAGAAATTTCAGATTTCACCCATTAACATTGAATAAAATAAAGAAAAGACAAAAGGCCAATGCACAAGAAGGTACAGTACTGGACCATGGGTAGTTTGAAACAAAAGTTTCTGTGAATTTGTCACATGCAGTCCCTTCTTGCTGGCTACAGCTGAAGAACCAGCTCTGGTCCTGGTCATTGTTGAGCCATGGGAGTTGATAGAGGATGTGTCCTTTAGTGAGTTACAGCAGAGGCTAAGGGCAAGCTGATTCACTAGCCTAAAATTAGATGCAATATGCTGGTCCATGCTTGCTTACGAGGGGAAGTCCTGGTCTTATTTAGAAAAGCAGGTTTAAGCTTCTTGCCCTCTCTTGCAAGGTGCTATGTCTGGATCAGACCAGATACTGTATGCTGGTCAAATGCAATGAATTGGTGCAAGAATAACTCAAAGGAAAATGCCTCAAATGAATAGGCAGACGTTTCAATGTTTTCAGTGATCCTCAATACATACTCAATTGTCAGTTATTTGGAACAAACATTTAATCCAAATAAGAATTGATCATCTCTTGTGGCACATCAGAAGTGGATGAGTCCATAGACAAACAGCCATCTGTTCAATGAACTGTGTAAATTAAATTATTTATTTTATAATTATAAGTCTAAAATTAATATATATCTTATGCTTATACTGTAAATACTAGTGAGTGTATTAATAGGATTTATATACTGTATTAGTTTTTTTTTTTCTGTCTGCCATGAATAAAGGTCAAGTTAGGATAATTTACAAATAAGTCCATCATGACAACGCTGAACCTTTGTCAGTGCCACTATTTTTAATACACTTTAATACTGATTGCATGACTGGGCCAAATGTACTTGGTGCTGAGGCATCATGTGTCAGAACATTCTTCAACATGTTGGAAACCTGATACACTACCTGTTGTTCATGTCATGTTGTACGCATATACCATCAGAATTTAAAATACTATTCTAAGCATCTGGGCTTTAGAGAGCTGTGGAGATTTTCAACTCAACCATCGACACAGCTGCCAAAGTGTTCTTAGAAAGAGATATAATTTGCTTGAATAGATCAGTAATGAAGATATTGCTGAACTAGATATGATTTTATTGCAAGGCAGTTGTGCAGTTAAATACTACAAATCATATTAATTGCCAGTAATGTAAACAATCCAGTAGGTACAATAGAAGGCGTTTGTTGCTTTGGCCTTAAGGGCTCTTCTGGGTGTCTTTTCAAATGTGGGATCCAAATGTGATATAAACTTGACTATACAGTCCCCTTTGAGAGTATTAGATGTTTTTGCTATACACTGAAGACATTTGGGCTTCAGATCAAAAGATGAATATTTGACAGATCTTCACATTTTATTTTCTCATATCTACATCAAGAGAACAACATGGCATTTTTGGTGACAGGCCCCCCAATTTTTAAGTGAAAAGTTTAGTGTGAAAATTTTTTAAGTGAAAATCCTAAATTGGAGTAAATAACATTGAATATCATCACCTATAGAACTGTTGTCTCTCTCATCCAGGTTGTTCTTTGACTAGTTTTTATTACACCAGTGGTTCCTTACTTTTGTAGAACCTTGTTGTAATGATTAGGATTGATTATTTTGTTTTTTTCCCCCCCTAATTAAATAAAAAATATATATCTTAAGAGTGTGAGAGTACACGCTCATGAGAGTATGCAGACACATAGAGTTTCAAAATAGAAAAAACCTGTAAATGCTTAATAAAATCACTGTTATTAGGATGTAAAGTAACCTGCATATTTCAACTGCACATGTCTGGTATGGCTGGTATGCTTATGTTAAAAATACCCATATTCATATTATGTTTGTTTGTTCAATACATCTTGTTTATTTCTGTTGTTAGTTCAATATATTTATACCCCATTCTGCTCTGTATTGGTCTACTTATTGACTGATGGATGAAGCAAGCTTTTTTAAAAGAGGGAGGATTGTAGAGGGAGTACTGGGGTGTCAGGAGTTACTGTGTGTCAGTAGAAAATGACTCACAGAAAGGTAGGAGAGCTTAGCAGAAATTAGCTTAGAGCCCCAGGAAGGTTAGGTGTGGCTTTGCACAGGGTTCAAACCAACAGTAGACTTGATAGTTTAAACAACTGATCTAAGACTGCACCGCAAGGATTAAAGGATAAAATCATGAAAATATGTATGTCTGTTTGCCACAATGACCTATACAATTTGGAAGATTTGGCATTACGCTACTCCAGCAGCCACAGTTTCGACCCAATGGATATATCAGTATCACCTCCTCCTCTACCACTTCAGTTTTTCAAGACAGTGCCTTATCATAGTACAGGCAAGTGCCGTATTATGTCTGACTGGAAATCAGCCAACTGCATAAATGTCTGAGGTCTCAGAGGTTAATAGAGTTTAGAAATCCTGAATGGAAAATGGGGTGCCGCAGGTGCACACTCTCACATCATTTTTACACAAAGCAATTGTAGCATGAGTGTTGCAGCAATATCTGTATGCTAAACATTCTTTCATAATTATTATTTTAATTTTTATATTTAACTGCATCATGATTCCCAAATGCAGCATAACCAGTGCTAGTAATAGTTCAAAGCCTCTAAAGAAGAACATATAAATATTTTTGACAAAAATGTTTGTTAAAGACCACCGTGTGTTCCTGAAGTCAAAAATTTGGCAAAATGTGGAAAAGTTTAAAAATGGAGTTTATCTCATTGTGCTGTCAAATAGTTCAAGTGAAGAGGATAAATGGGGAACCATAAGAAACTGAGCAACTTTGACAAGGCCTAAAGCCTAAATAAGCAACAAAAATATTCAGGAATGATTTGAGCAACATTACAAAGAGTTTAGTTTTTCAATTTGGGCCTCAAATTCCCCAGAGGAAAATTAAATCGAGCATCTGTAAAATGTGCTGGACAATCAAATCCGATCCATGGAGGCTCCACCTCTGAACGTATATTAGGGATATTGTAGAGTTCATGCCTCAACAAGCAGGCAAGCAGGCAACACGCAGGGGATGGATACAATATTTGTCATGTGGTTTTAATGTTATGGCTGATATGGCCAGTCATCTAACTCTCACAGCTTGGCCTATATATACACTACTTATATTACTCCTGTCTGCTACTTATGCTCCATAAAGCCTTCATAACAGGTTATGCTAATAATTGGTGATTTTTAAGGCTGGTAACACAACTGACTGTTGTTGTTATTTAATTACCTAATGTCATATTTCATAGTTCATCCAGCATTGTTCTAGAATGTAGAAAATTAATCCAAATGTTTGTTCAAACTTTTGACTGGTGTGTCCAAACTTTGAAACTTTTGGTACTATATATATGATAAAAGAAAGAACATCTGAATGATCAGATGTAACAGAGCAATCATCAGCAAATAGTAATGAGCTCACTCTACTGTACAGCCTTTGTTTTAAATCAGGACCCTGGCAACTCCAGCTGATGGTTGAATCAGTGTGGACCACTGCCCATGTAGCACTAGCAGGGATGTGTCTCAGCAGGTGTAATTGTCGCGGATGGAAACATGAGGCGTGCTGTAATCTATTCCTGGACTTGCATGGCTTCTCTCATTCTCACTCTGCAAAAATAGTCTACCCCTTCAACCTCATACAGCAAACCACCAAAGTGAGGATATGATATGTGTAGCTGCTGTGTCTATTCCCACAGAACTATTCTTGTGTGTGACTTTGTGTAGATATGGGGTGTAGGAAATAGGAATTTATATTTGTATTGATATATATATTTTTTGGTAAACACTTTATTCCCATTGAATTATCCAATGAAAATCAGCTTTTACAGTAGTTCTTGAATCAACTGCATCATTTCAAGTATTCAAACATTTGGACAGACATAGTAAAACTAAATTGTAACAGCTGTATTCTACAGCTACCAAATCTGGTTTTTACTTTACAATCCTATCAAATCTAATATTCAGGTGTAAACCATGTTATCTAAACTAAACGTAATGGAAATAATTAAATATGAACATTCATATAAATACAAAAGTATAAAAGTCAAGTGAAAAGTGGAAATGGTGCAATTTGTCATGTAAAAAAAACTGCTTTCAAGATTGCACTCACTCATCACAGTTTTCAAAAGCAGCTATTTTGTGTTCCTGTGCTAACCGGGGCTCTTTTATATTTCTTCATCTATCCTTTATCCATTGAAAGTCTTTGTATCAAACAAAGTTTTTTTATTTTTTATTGTTTACTCTTCTTCTGCCCCTTTTGCCTCTTCATATTCCTCCTCTTCTTCTTCCTCTTCCTCCTCATCATCTGCACCAAAGTCTATTTTTGCTAGCATGGCCTCTACTTCATCAGTAAACAGTGTGAGGTGGTCCATCTTCTCAAAGCCAAACTCTGGCCTTTGTAACTGGGAGGTTTTTGCTGTGTCCTTGGCTTCAGCAATGAGCTTCTTGGCATTGATAAGAAACTCAGCTATGTTGCTCTTGTCCAAACTCTGTGTGGCTTGGTCTATCAGCTTACTGGTAGCCTCCAACCGTTCTCTGTACTGCTGAATTAGTGATTGCACTACTGCTACCTTCTCATCCTGCTCCTGTGTGATTTGCTCCAACAACTGGGCCTTACGGTCTTCCAGAACGGCATAGAGTAAGTCAAACTTCTCCCCGAGTCTCTGCTTCTGTAGTTGGCTGTTCTCCTCCACAGCCTTGCAGATCTCCTCCATTTGCACAAGCATGGCCTGCACACAGCTGTTGCTAGCTGCAAGCAACTCTGTTGAGTTTTGGAGCTCAGTCTTCTCGGTTTCATAGACAGCTTTCAGGGTAGATACATTGCAGTCTTTGTGCTGGCCAAATACCTTGCACATGGAGCAAGTAGGCACCTGGCAGGAAATACAATAGATGTTGATGCGTTCATCTGTATGCTCCTGGCACATTGGTTCATTTGTATCCTTGTCCTTCAAAGGAGGCTCCAGGCCATCACCACCACCGCCACTGTTCTCCAGCTGTTGCTTGTAGATGTCAATTATGTTCTCCACGAGGAGATTCCTCTGAAGCCCATAGACACCATGGCGGTCAAGCACCACCTCAAAGCGGCAGGTTGGGCAGCGGAAGATTCCTCCTGAGAAGTGGTAGGGGTTGCGAGAGTCATAGAGGTCATTAGCGCAGCCACGGCATAGATTATGCTGGCAGGGCAGGATGACCACCGGCTTGGTGAACATGTCCAGGCAGATGGGACAGCTTAGCTGTTTCTCCAGGCTCTCCATAGGACCTACGGCCCTCACAACTTGGCCTGTCTGAATGTCCATGTCTAGAGGTATCCCAGTCTTTTTTTATGCCAGGTCCGTGTGTAAAGCTCTCCTGAGTGTTCCTGTTCTTGTCAAGGTTTATTTTGATCTACTGGTCCAGTAGGTCACCCTCTTATATACTAGTCAGCCAGTTGTGTCATTTGATCCAGGGGCTGGCTGTGTAAAGATTCCACCCTCCACTTGTTTTTGAAGCTTGATTCGGAGAAGACCTTCTGCCTTTTGACATAGCCCACTTGGGCAGTCACATGCCAAACTTAGCAGCAACCCCCCATCCCTTCTCACCCCATCCACACTCCATCTGTGGGAGCACTAAAGCAGCACAAGCCAAACAAGCCCCATGTGACCAATGAAGTATTCAGACAGAGCTCTGCTTGTTGCTCAACAACATGTCAGGTGAAGCTATACATAAATCAGATTTGTTTATAGCTTTTTATGCACATTTATAAGCTTTATTTTGACATCATATCAGGATTGTATATACTAAAACATATTTATATGAAGATATAACACACGAACTTATCCACTAATCTTTCCACCAATGACCTTCAATGGTTCTTTTAGTTGGTTCTCCTTATTTAAAGTTTCAATGAATGTTCCTGGATATCCTTCAATTGTCAACACTGTTGCTCAATATTGGCACTGCTTCTTCGTAAATAAACATGTGGCCCTGTGTGTACTTCCACCTCACTGCCCCTGGAAGACACTTGTGCAACTTTCATCTGAAAGGAAAGAACTCACTGTAAAATCTTTCAAAATAACAGGTGTTGTCCATGTGGTTATCAAGTGTACAGGTTGGAACATGCTACTGGATGTCACACCTTTGTGCAAGATGGAAATCTTGCATAGAAAAACAAACTATCCAGGTCTGTTTTTAGCAAATGAAATCAGCAAATTATAATGTATAATCAAAAATGTTTTTTTCATTTAATCATTTTTGATTGGTCTGTTGAGTGTAAAACTGTTTTATGTGTTAAGAAATTAAAAGGGGTGTGTTATTATTGTCTAACATGTTTTTTTCTTCCAGCTTTAAAAAATACTTTCTTCAGATATGAACTAATGGTGTGGATATGGCATGTGCTTATTTTCCCCTCAGTTTCCAAGTTTTTTTTCCCAACATTCTAAAAAGAATGCCAGTATTTGGACTTCTTATGTTAAATTACTCCTAGAATTGTGTTGTGAATGTAATAGTTGTCCTGCCACAGACTGATGTCCCTTCAGGGTGTAGTCCACTCTCACTGCCTGTGTTCCTGAGGTGATGGGAGCAGCACTGCATGCAGTGGCTGGGTGATATGGGGTATGGCAACCCACAGACGGTGGCGCTCGAACCCAGATCCTCAGATCCAAACACAGCAACATAGAGCCATAGCTTCCTGAGCCACCACTCACACATCTTACATCTATTGTATTGTTATAAAAAATAGTTCCTCTTGACAGTAGCACACAACTTTGGTTTTACCCAAACATCCATCTAGAAGTTGGAAATTTGCTGTTCAGGACACCTGGTGACATTTCTTCAGTCATCTTATTAACTGCGTTAAATGTGCAATTATCACACATAGCCAGATAACTGCGCTGCAAGTATGGGAAGCCATTAGGCTCAAACTTGGTCATATGATTGATTCACATTTAAAAAAAATAGTAAAGCTTTAAAATTTCTAGATTAATCACATGAGTTAACGTTAATATTGACAACTCTAAATTAAACATCATTTATATAATATAATATATAATATAAATATAATATAAATATAAATATTATATATTTTCTGAGTTTTTCTTTTGCTCTACTGTAGGTAAGTTAACAACTTTATTTCATTGAAGTTTTAATGCAGTAACCTACTCATTATCAGACCACTATTAGAGCGTTATTGTATCGCTATATCTAGTTCTGATTATGTAGCTCCATAGGACTAAGAGTGACCAAATTCTGTTTTTTTTTTTTAATGATTCACCCTTGGTCCTACATTAGAAGTCATTTGTGATGTAATTCTGATACAGCCCCCCAGCTTACACACACACGCACACACACTCCTGTCTTCTACATTCATGTAAATATAAACAAGCATGTGATTCAGCTGGTACCTGACACTTTGATTATGAAACACTTTCCAGTGTGAACATGCTGATGACTGTTGCTGTCCAGAGAATTGTTTGTTGGCTTGATTTTTTTTTTCTTTTTTTCTAGGAACAGAAAAAAAATCTTTTTTTAGTTTTCACCCGATTTGATTAAGCTTGGCTTAATTAATAGTACACTTGTACTACTGAGGATTTGTCATTAATATTTAATCTTAATTAAGGCAGCATGTTCATAATGCTGAGTCATAAAGAGTGAAAGTGAAGATGGTTCCAAGAACTTGGAGTTTACAAGGTTCCTAACAGGTCCCAATGAAAATCAGCTGTTAAGGTTCCTGAACTTTCTTCCTATGCCTAGATAAGTGTGCCAGAATACGTATGAGTGTCCTTTTTTTTTTTTTTTTTTTTAACTGTGCAGTGTGTTCTTGCGGTCATGTTGTCTGGTCCTAAGGTCAGACTTAATGTTAGTGTGTGGATCAAATCACATTAGTTCACTTACTAAGAAGCCTAGAAAACGCAAATACTAGTGTCCTATTTAAGGTCGCACAGGTATAAAATCCGATACTAATTTCCATTTTGTTCTAATCCTAATATAATCAGTTTGAGTTTGTTTTCTATCCTCAAAATGATAGTGTGATATATTATTTGAGCTAATAATGGAGCTCTAAGGGGGAAAAAAAGCACACATGACAAATAAACTGTGAACTATTTAGCATAAAGAACAACCCACTTAAAGTATGCACTTAAAGAAAAAGTATTCCGGTCTCAGTTTTATTCTAATGCCATCAAAAGCAGTCCTGGAAATTCAAAGCAGTTGTTTTCTACCATCAATTACCTTCTCAAACCACAAACCCCACTACATATAGAAGCTACTGAAGAACACTGTAATAATTTTATGACCTTTTTTAAAACCAAAATTGACTCTATGCGTGCTGTCACTCCTGGCCCCTTTGTTCCACCCGCATTGACAAACTGTTACTTTCCAGACATTTCCCAGCAAGAGGTTGAAGACATTATCAGGAGGATGAAACCCTCCACCTGCGCTCTTGACCCCTTTCCCACAGCCCTGGTGAAATCAAACATTTCTGCCATAAGCCCATTGATCACCACGGTAATCAATCTTTCTCTCCAGGATGGCTACATTCCACATGCTCTAAAAACTTCAATAATTAAACCTATCCTCAAAAAACCCACACTGGATCCAGATGTTTTTGCAAATTACAGGCCCATTTCTAATATTCCATTTCTCTCCAAAGTGCTGGAAAAGGTTGTTGCTGCTCATCTTCAGGACCATCTTAAAAACAATAACCTGTTTGAAAAATTTCAGTCTGGTTTCCGCTCCGCTCACAGCACAGAA